>JAEANM010012801.1:0-14657 GCA_017656035.1 Myanophis thanlyinensis | reverse complement strand
AATTACAAATGTACACTAAATTCCCTAAAACCCTTTACAGCATTGGGGGTTGCATAATTTTGAACACAACTGTACATGAATTTTTAAAATTATCATGACAACTAAAGTTTACTATCAAATTCTAAATAAGAAGTTTAAGAATGGGAAGAAGTATCTATTTATAACAAGATAAAATTCTAGCTGTGTCCTAGCACTTAACCAGCATCGGCTGATCTTAAAAGCAGAGCTGAAAGCTACAACAAACAGGACATATTATTCATATGTAGGAATCTAAGATATTGTATTCTATATACAGTAGCTTTAAAATAATACATAAATATTTTGTTTTGCTGTAGTATATGTTAAAGCAAACACCATAACTATTCACATTTATAACCTGATTTTTCTATTTTACAACTCAGAACTAAACTTGTGTTTCCTAGGTCATCACTATGAAAGTACTAAATACACATAGAACTCCCTAATTCTATACACACAGAACTCTGCTGCATCAGAGATCTTTAGAACTTACTCCAAGACCATTAAGTAACTCCAGTGATATATTTCCTCTTCAAAATAGTGAAGGTTATAATTTTAATTTTTTACCTAGCTTTAACTTTTTAAAAAAAGACATACTTGGATCATCTAGCTCAGATGCTGCTGTAGTCTTCTGCCTTAAATGTCCAGTCATTTTAGAACCCATTTTTCCATTTGGCCGTAACATAGCAGGGCCTGTGCTGCGCCTCACCATGAGGTCCGTAGAAACTGTACCGGGAGATGTTCCATAAAACTTTTTTGCATTTAATCCTGTGCTTAAAGAATGCTGCTCTGTTGAACTGTCGTGTATTGATTCTCGTGCCAAATTATCATGTAAAGGCATGGTTTGCGTGGACTGTCTTTGCAAACCTTTAGCAAAAACTCCAGAAAGCTGGCGTTCAGTCTCACTTTCATTTGTTTTTCCAATGCATGGGCAAATTCTGGAGTAACTATCCAAGCCCTAGAGTTGGGGAAAAAAATTGTGCATATTTTAAAATCCTATTACGAGTAAGTGCAACAGTTGTTGAATACACCTTGTACATAGATTCACAGATCTAAATTTGTTTTTAAAAAATAGAATTAAGGTCCTGTCATAAGTTACTATCTAACTTAATTCAGCTGTTCTTTTGCTTTTTGTCAGGTTTTTTTTCTTGTCTATTATTCTTCGAAGACTTTCCCTCTATATTTTAACACTTTTCTTTTAGCATCACAGCTTTTATGTCTTTTACTTCTTATCTCATTTCAAAAACCTTCTTGCCGCTTACCTGCTTATCTCTTAAGAATATCCACTGAACATCACTTCAAACATTTAATCACAGATTTGTTGAAAGACAATGTTTTAAAATATTTACCACCTGTTTATGCAGTGAAAGAGCAATAATTCAGCAATTCCACTACTATACAATTTGAAGATTAATACTGAAATATCTAGTTTATTTTGTAATGGAGTCTGTGTAAAAGAAAATAATTTTAGATTTAAAAAAGCAAACTGTTACTACAACAGTATTAGCAAAGGGATATGCAGTCAAATTGCGACAATTATAAAATACTTTGTAACCAAAGCTTTAAACTGTGGTTTTACCCTTTTAATAATGTCATTTAACAGCAAGTAAGGAAAAATATGTAACCCACCTCTATGTGGGTTGCATTAGTTTTGGTGGCAGGAGATGGAAGCAAACCAGCCTGATATAAACTGCATTGCCGTTTCTGTTGTACCTTCCTTGTAATTCCTGACTCTGACTCTGAACCAGACTCATCTCTGTTCTCCATCACTCTTTCTAAAAAAAATAAATAAAAAAGAGGGAGATCATTACTAATCACCACCAAATATCTTCACTTGAAGAACAGCAACTTTAATTTACTCTTTTGCTTTTCATCAGGATGAAGAAAAAATAGTTATTAATTGCTTCTGTCCAGGCACCTGTGCCCTACGATAATTCAAGGGGGGAAAAGGCTGCGACCCTATACATTCAAAACAATTGTTTCTCGCTCTAAGCAGGGTGTAGCTGAAATTTCAAATGAAAATTGATGTACCAACACAACGACCTACTTTTTTCTAAATACAGACCATAACCTACAGACTGAATATGTTGACTTCAATATATTAAATAACTAAATAAGTCAAAATCTGACAGTGACAAGTTCTTTAAGGAAAATATATATAAGTGCAACAACACGATGGTAAAGTGTGAGAATGGAGACCAACAAAGCAACATAAATATAATTCTTGCTATTGGATAGTTGGAAAGAGATCTGTTTTCCCACTTCAAAACACATTGTTAAAAACTGAAATTTCTATATCACCAATTAAAAACACAATTTACAGCTCTATTAGTTGTTAGTAAAACATGAAAGGTTTCTTCTTACCAAAAAGTAATAAAACGAAGGAAAAGGGAAAAAAATCAATACAAAAGTAGTTTTTAAAGAACAAGCGGAACAAGAATTTTCTTCTTCTTTTATAACTGTTTCTACTGAAAAGGCCAACCATGCATTTATTTCTTCTTATATAAAATATACATTTTAATATTTAAATTTAAAAAACAACAACATACTCATCTCCTGAAGCTGAGACCATTTATTGCAATTGTTATCCACCTTTGGAATATTATGGGGGTATTCTTTCCTAGGAAAAGTCAGTAAAAAGTTGTATTCAGAAAAATTGCAACTCTATTTAAAACACAGCAAGACAACAAAATGTTAAAAGGTATTTATATTTTACATTGTAGAAACCTAGGTATTTACACCTACATGTTCCTAAACAGTGGCCAAAAGGCTATGTGAAACTTCTGAGCCTTTTATTTTTAACTCCCACTACATTGCCTGACCATTCTGAAATTTCTTGAATTTCTACCAATTTAAAGTCAGAATCACAGAAAAGCTTAAACACACATACACACACACAATCCCTCACCTATTTACATCTATTCTATGCCCTTTAAACCTCTAAAAGAATATAAAGGTGATTTTAGCCACTAACTTTGTCCATTTGAATGTTAAATGCTGTATCTAGACTTTTAAGTTCCATTCCTTGGTCAGTATACAGGTAGTCCTTGACCTACAACCAGTCCACTAGCAACTGTTCAAAGTTATGACAAACCCCAAAACTGGGATTTATATCCTCCAACATGTGCCTGCCTCCAAACCCCCCCCCCCCCCGGTCACGTGAACACATTTTGGGCGCTTGAAAATGGCCTGCATTTACAATTGGTTAACTTAACGACTGCCATGTTCTCTTAACCACGGCAAAAAATGGTTATAAAATCACAATACAACTACATGATGATCTGTTTTATGATCTTCATGACTTATGACCAAAATTGTGAGCTTAATGGTGGTCTTAGGTCAAGGACTACCTGTAAAACAAAAGGCTATGAAAAAGAAAGTTCCTGACATTATTACCTTTGACTTTCAATCACAATGTAAATACTGTTCCTAATCAATCAGTCAATTCTATCAGTCAACTTCATAAAATAAATATGTAGTTGCTGCCACTGTCCTGATACACTGTTTTGTATGGGGAGAAAAGCATATTAGGGGGAACAGGAATTCTCATTATGTGATTAAGTAAAGTACCCATAAAATAAGGAGATGCTGACATTTTTAAGATATCGGTAGACACAAAAAGTTTGAAGCACTGCAATAACTATCTCTTTTCTCAGAGAGAGTTATTTCTGAGATTTTTCTCAGAGATAGTTATTTCTGAGAAAAAAAATCTGGTTGAGTGAAGTCCACTAAGGTATTTGAAATAGTAAACAGAATCTTATTTATAATAGATAATGGAGAGGTGGGAGGAGAGGAAGAGAGAGTGATTACATCCTGAAATTACAAAATTTCTTTCACTATTTATATTTTATGGCAATCAGTTTGTCCATAACCATCTGAGCTATTACACATTTTAGCTTATAAAACAAATCAGATCTTTTATTGTCTAACCATCCCTTATGTCAGCATGCCAAACTTGAAAAAAACCAGAAAGCTTCAATTTGACTTGTTCAGTACATGATTGAACTAGGTTTTCTAACTTGTTCTAAAGTAGCAAGGAAGCAAACGCTAAGAACTGTTGTTTAAATTTCTGGCTTGTCAAGATAACAACCATTTGGAGGAAATGCTAAATAAACCACAAGGTAAGTCTTTCTAGTTGGTTTAGCTATTTCTCCCAAAATAAAAAGTTCAATAGAAATGATCTTATAGAATAGACACATAGGCTGATCACTATCAATATTAATTTTAGCAGATAAAATAATAATTGCCCAATAATACAAAACTACTCTATTGAATTTTGATGAACTTTATATTTTACCTCAATTGCCATTGACTTATTGCAGGCAATACTTTAGATGTATAGTGAATAAAACAATGTACATCTGCCTATCTACTTTTTAAAATATATTATTTTTCTCTATGCATCATGGATTTGTATCACTTAGCCACTTGAAAATGTTTATTAATCAGTTTGGAAAATATATAAAAAATAAGTGACTATTTAAAAAAAAAAACTGTTCACTTAAAGTAGTTCACCATAAACTTCTGCTTTATAACCTATGACAGTTTGCAAATACATTTCATACACTAGACAGTTGTCTTTCTAATGACTGAACTTTCACTTAAAGATGCAACAAATGAAATTCCATGTACATATCTCCCACAAATAATGAGCAAGTTAACTGCATATCTACCAATCAGTTACATTTTGCTTAACTTTAGGAAACTTTTAATTTAAATTTTATAATATTTACAGCAATTCCTGTTTGCGTGTTAAAGCTTTTATGATATAAATGATGTAATTTCTATGAATTAAAATAAAGCAATTAAATTTAAAAAATTTGAAGGGTATTTTTAAAATGACACTTGCAAATACTAGATATTTCACTGCAGACTCAGGAAGAATACAGTATCTGTGGCTATTACATGTGCATCTATCACTTTTCAAATATCCAAAATAGAGAGACTTAAGTTCCCTCCCCACAATTATTGTGACATATTCAATGGTATAGTAAGTCATAATTACTATAGCTAAGAGCCTTGGTGGCGCACCTGTTAGAATGCATTACTGCAGGCTACTTCTGCTGACTGCTAGCTGACTGTAATTTGGCAGTTCGAATCTCACAAGGCTCAAGGTTGACTCAGCGTTCTGAAGTGGGTAAAATGAGGACCCTGATTGTTGGGAGCAATATGCTGACTCTGTAAACCGCTTAGAGAGGGCTGTAAAGCACTGTGGAGCTGTATATAAGTCTTAATGTTATTGCTATAATGCAATGCTTCTAGCCCTTACATGTCAATCATCTTAATTTTTTTCTTAACCTTAATTCCTTTGGTACAGGCAGCTAATAAATTGAAATAACAACAGCAATAATATAATACATAAATCTGGTTGCTTTACTTGTTTTATATTAATTACAATTTCTATGATTACTTTTGTCTGTCATCTCAAGCATACAAAGGATAGAGGATTAAAACCATGGTTGTTGAATTTAAACACAGAATACTTAATTGCACTTAAGTTAAAAAAGAGAATGAAGCTTCCAATCTTATTGCACTGTACGAAGGATGAAGCATATAGGGTTTGAGATATTTATGGTTCATTCCTAGCTGTATGGAGATGGCCTTCAAGAAAATTAACAGCTATTAAAATGAAACACCCTTATGGCCCAGAAAGGGAGAAGGAGGTTGAAAGAAACTCAAGATTCATCATATGAGAGAAGAGAGAATCTCTATTAGGATTTCAAGATTCAGTTATTATATTCTGCATCAGTAAAAGAGAGTTCCAATAGTTCTTATGGAATTCATATACCAACTTGGCCTATTCAAAGAGCTGACCAAAAAGTAAAGGTAAAGGTTTCTCCGGTCAAGTCATGTCCCATGTACCAACTCTACAGGACAGTGCACAATTCCATTTCTTAGCCAAGGGAGCCAGTGTTGTCAGAAGAAATTTTTGTGATCATGTGGCCAGCATGACTGTATGCCAAGACACACAAAATGCTATTACCTTCCTACCAAAGTGGTGCCTATTTATCTACTTGCAGTACATATTGTCAAATTGCTAGATGGGTAGGAGCTAGAACAAGTAATGGAAGCTCAGCTCACCTTGTTGCATAGCGTTTGGGTCTGGAACCCAGGTTGTCAGATTTCCAGCCAAGCTCAGCATCTTTAACCACTGAGCCATTGGACCTTCCAAAGGGCTGATACTACAATCATTCGTGTGTGTGTGTGTGTGTGTATGTATCTGTAACTCTCCTAAATGTCTTAAAACATGAATACATATTGGCCAGATTTTGCACAAAAGGCGGACACTGTAATGCAAATTGTGCATGAAAGTAAAATGTGGTCAATATGTATTCATACTCTAGTACATTTAGGAGAACTATGGTAACTATGAATCCCCATGGCTATTTTGAATGCCCTATTAAAAAGAAGATTGGCTAGGAAGAATAGCATAATCAATATAATTTAGCAAAGGAGCAAAAACTGATCTAAGACTAAGAGTGAATTTTATCTGCCCAATTGGCAGAGATATTTTGGTCTGCAATATGACATAAAGTATGGAAGAGTCTACATTATCAATATTTGAAAGTATCACTGTAGTTTCTATTAAAATGTGATTGCTTTCTTTTCTAGGCATACTTCTCAGAGTAGTATTTCGTAATCTTTAATTTATCCATTAGATTTATATCTAATCTTTACTATATGGATGGTACATAATTTTGCATAGTATTTTATTTAATATAAGCCAGTAAAAAAAGGTAAAGGAGTCCTGTGAATTTTACTCCTCTAGTCATTGCTGACTACAGGCGGCTAGGCTCATCTGTTTCAAACCCATTGAGCCAGTGCTGTCCAAAGACATTTCCATAGTCATGCTGCCAGCATGACATCCCATTAAAGTGGTACCTATTTATCTACTTGCATTTGCATGCTTTCAAATGTGAATGCTCCATTGGATATCAGAATTTCTCTTCTTGATCACATCACAAATGACACCATTCGACAACATTATACAGAGAAGATGAGAGAAGGACGGCTCTGCTGGTATGTACATGTCCTGAGAGCAGCATCTTCCACTGTTGCCAAGATTGCCTAACTACCAACTAGAAGTCAATGGCCAGTGACCTCGTGGGCATACAAAACAAGATGGCTAGACACCATTAACAAAGATATGCAACCTGCAGGCCTGCACCCTGGAGATTCAGCTGACCAAGCAAAGTGGTGTTCAGTGAAAAAGCGGACCGTGGAATACACTAGAAAGAAAAATAAGAAGATTTGCATGTTTTCAAACGGCTAAATTGGCAGGAACTGGAGCTCACCCATCAGATGGCATTCAGCCCTCGAATCTAAGCTCCCAGCTTTCCAGCCAACAAGCCCAATGTCTTAACTACTGAGCCACCATGCCGCCCTACTATAAAACCAGTAACGGAAATAATTTCTGCCTGAGATCATACAATACCTTTCCAAATGTGTATTGTACACTATTTTTCCCTACAGATAAATTAGGGTGTGTCAAATTTTTCAGCTTTCCATTTCCAAACATTAGGAGTGCTGAAAAGTTGTGACATGCCTTGGGAATTGTAAAGATATTTTGGTTATTTTAATTTAATTTAGATGTGCTTGGTTAGTAATTATATAAATATTGTAACATTTTAGGACTTTGTTTCAGAAGCTAATTTTATTTCAATATCCACAGCAAATGACAGGATACATTCTCAAACTTGGCACAGGAAAATACATATTAATATAAAATCAAATAAACTGGTTGTGAGATGTCCTATCTAAACCAACACATTTAAAACTTTATCCTAAAATCCTTATCATAATTGATGTGAAGCAGCTCATAAAAGAGTAAACAAAATATTCCTTTCAGGTAAATCGAAATAAAAATAATAATATAGTTTTTAAAATGTCACATTTATATAACAGCAAACACATTTTGAAAAGTTGAGTCAGGCTATGTTACAAAATTAGTAACTTAATTAATGTAAATTAATGTAAGAAAATAGAGATTTTCAGCTATCATTTTCAGATAGCTTTAGCAATAACACCATTCTTTTAGGTAAAGAATTAAATAAGATGAATTAGATCTCTAAACTTTAGAGAATTAATCTCTAAACTTTGTTATTACTGCTAAGATAGGACCACACTATTGTAATGAGCTAATAGAATCTGGTAAAATTAATTACGATAATAGTCCAATGATATTAAGGAAATAGTATTACCACAAAACATCTCTTTATCCAAAAGCTTCATTAACTAATCAAGGCACTTTACCAGAAAACTAACCAGCCCCCCAAAATATTCTGCCAGTGAGATCTTTGTTGACTACAATTACATGATAGAAAAAACATGATGATAAGAGGCTAATTAAAGACATTTTGCAATATATGTAATTTATTTAGTTAAACGAAAAGGATCTTTTAAAAAGAGCAAACAGATCAAGAAGTCTGGGAGGTATCAACAGAAGTTTGAGCATGCACTGCTCCACCCAGATGCCTCAGTGCCTACCAAACCACAGATTGTCATATTTCCTCCTGGGCTTAAATGTATATATTGTATGCAGAACTGCTAAGTTTATAACTAAGGCCCCAAGAACCCAATACGCTGAACAAACTGGAATATCCTGTAAGGGACATTCATTTATCTGATTACTGATTACTTGTACCAACATATTTTATGTCCTCCTATCTATCTTATTCTGGAACTAGCCTATCCATTGTATTTTATTTGATTATTTCATTTGATTGATAAAATTACAAGATCAATCAATAAACTACTACTATTAAAAATTAAGAAATACGGTAATTTTAAAAATTTATAATTTGTATAATTATTTTAATTATAAATTATAATAAACTATTTTATTGTTTCTTATAATTTTGACTTTTATAATTACAACAAATTAAAAATTAAACAATTTAAAAATAGATCCAAATAATTTCAATCCTCCTCATTCACTATTTCTATTCTGAAAATAGATGCATTAACAGTATTTGGCCAAGACAACCTAAGTAGAAAAGAAGTTCAAATGCATTAAATATATAACAATTATAATCAATTAATCTGAATAACTGAATCTATTTGTCATGATCCCGACCATCATGATTCTCACATCCCTTCCCAAATCTCTTTCTCTGCACGTCATATATTGTTATTCTTTGGTTAAACTAAATAATTGAGACTTGAATTTCCATCACTAAGTAATGTAGTCACAAAAATGTGACATCACATAACCACATTGCTTAGCAACAGCAATCTTAGCACTCCCTATTGCCACTAGTAAGCAAGAATCATGGGTCATTAAGAAGGTCCCAGGTGGCTTGCAAACAGGCCAGTGGGCAGTTAATGTATGGTGCAATGCACAGTGCAATGTGCAGGAGAACACGGATGGCTCTAGCCAGGTAGGGGAGAATGCATGAGTGAGTGGCTCATGAGCCAGAGTGCAAGCAAGGAAGGGGCAGATGATTCCAAGCCGGTTGCCAGAGCAACTTGTAACCTTCCCTCTTGGTTTCTCAACTGACTTTGAGAAGCCAGGAATGTCACAAATAGTTATCAAATGACTACATGATGCTGCAACCATTGTAAATGTCAGTTGGTTGCCAAGTGTCCAGATTGTGATCATGTAATTGCAGGAGTGTTGGGACAGCCAGAACTTTGAGCACCAGTCATAAGGACCATTTATTCAGCTCCATCATAACTTGGAACAGCCACTGAAGGAGTGCTTGTTAAATGAGGTCTCCAAGACCTAGAGAAGAAACCATCCAATATAATAAAACTTTGGAAGTCATTTTGTCCTGCTGAAGTACACTTTTAACAACCATCTAAGCCTTTCAATGATTTTGATTCTAAATTATAAGCATCTCCATCACATTAAAAATTATTTCTTACTTCCAATGTCATATACTCTTCAGATCATTTCATAACTACAGTAATTCATCAAGTTTTGTGTCAAGTTGGACTCATCATTTATATTTTCCATATCAAGGTAGAATCTAAAGGTAACATTTATTCTTAATTTCAAATTCCTGACATGCTTTACTAAAAGCATTAAAATGGAACATATGTGCAGGCACACTTGCTTATTCAAAATAAGCCAGAAGCCTAAACAACTTAAAGTTATGAATAAATGTAACCAGAGTTGACATCTGTTGATAATCCTGTCTTATTTACTATCCCAGGTAAGAAAAATCCTTTCAGTAGTGCCAGAAAACAATATTTCTACAGTATTCTCATTATCATGTCCATTTCACCTTCTGCTTACCTTTCTTTTAGATCCCGATTGCTTAAAATATGAAAGAGAGAAATATTGTAAGATACAAAGCCCTTCAATATGAGTTCCTTAAAATCTGCTTTTAAAAACCTATATTTTAACTTTTAAATCAAATGCAGTACATTCATTGTTAAGTAGCACTAAACTTACAAGTTTAAATAAGGGAATTTAAACCTAAACCACAACTAGATGCCGTTATTAGCTGATTGCCTCATTATTTTCAGGTGGCCAACACTTATTTGAAGGAGTAATTAAATAAGGACCTGCTTCAATGAGCAAACTTGGAGTTACCAGCTCCTCCTCCACAAGGCTGGATTAAAACAGAAAGTATAGCACATTCTTTAAAAATACTCCCCAGATCTTAAAGCAAAAGCCATCCTTCAAAGCTAAAATTTTATTCAAGGTTGTTCATAATGAGCAAAATGACCTTTGGACATGAAATTTTTTCCGACACTATTTTGTCCTATGTCCTTGTAACTATCTCCCCTAACATTCTGCTTTATTACAAGAAAATATATACCGTATATAATCTGTTCTCTGCCACCAAATGCAATCTCATCCACTCAAATGGGTCTGCAGTATATAGACAAAACAAATGGGTCTGCAGTATATAGATATATAGTTGCCAATCTATATATCTAAAACTTATTTATTTTTTTAAAAATGAAGTATTTTAAATTTAAAGAAACTACCAACATAAGCCAAACAAGCTATTAAAGATATCTTTAATAGTGATCGTGGAAAACTAAACTTTCCTTTATATGTGTAAGAAAAACTGCTGGACGTGAGTATGGTTCTTGGTAATATTAAAAATGCATTATTTTCTAATACCGCCAAATTACAAACAAGGCTGAAAATAAAATGACCAAACAATCTTTAGAAAAATAACTCCTGTATTAAACACAAATCTAGTAGCGAAATAGCAATCTGCCACAAATCAAAATGCAATAACCGTGTCCCTATTATAAAATTAAAAACAACTGTCATAAACATTCACAAATATTAAATGGAACACAATTTCAGAACCACATTCTTGAACAAGCTCTAGGGCACACAGCATGTTACAACATCAAGTTCACATATAAAGCTGTAAAAAAAATCCAAATCTTTAAATCAGACTTCAACCAACAAATATAAACACGATTTTTGAGAAGATCAGAATTAGAATATAATATAGAGCTCAACAAATAAAGGCAAAAGGATTAGAAACCAACATCAGACATAGTATAAGATACAATTTTCAAAAGGTATCAACTAATTTTTACTGCTAGGAAAAGTTAAAATACTAAAGTTGTCCAGGATTATTCAACAATTTTAAATTCCACAGGTTAGGAATTTTGAATACTTCAACAACTAAAGCCTCTATAGTACTGTATTGGGTGATGCATGAACAATGAAAGCATAATAGCAGGAGAAGCTAATGGAAAAAGGAAAGTCTCCCCCCACAAAAAGAGATACTAAAAGCACAAATGAAAATAATTAAAATGCCAAACTAATGGAGCCAACATGTAGACACTAAGAATTTAATGAAGAGCTGAATTAAACAAAATGGCTATATGCAGATGAAAGAAATGTCACTAAGAACAACACAAACAGCCAGTACAGAACTATAGAGATAAAAGCTACAGCTTAGAATTAAGCTGGCAAACAAAGCTTAAAATCACATACAAGAAAGCCTTCTTCAGATATATTCAACATTCAAAAAAGATACAAGAATATATCAGTTGTTCACTTAAGAAGGAAAAATACTAAAGAGACCAAAGGGAAGGCAAACCCATTCAACTAGTATTTTGGCTTAATCTTCTGACTAGAGAGTATGTATCCTATTGAGAAATTGTGAAGAACAGGATGAAGGAAGGAACAAATCTTTGAGATAGAAATATATTCAGGAATATTTGTCAATCTTTAGTAAATTCAAATCTTCCAGTTCAAAGGAAGTACATTTTAGGATAATGACTGAACTTGTTGATAATTTCAGGTGACTCCTTATATACGATCTTTAACAAATCCAGAATAACTGGACGGTGCATATTATACCTCTCTTTTAAAAAGGAGGACAATTGATCCAAGAAACTACAGATCTGTCTGTTCAACCTCAATAACCAAGAAAATTCCAAAGAGATTTGTTTTATAGATAGAATTCAGTAATTTATACGTACAATATCATGAATAAACTTTGCTGGACTAGTCTTTTCTCATTTTTGATCAAGTAAGTTCTATAGCGGAAGAAAAAAGGGTTGAAGCAGTAATGTATCTTATTTTTAACAAAGCATCAGACAAATAAGGTCATGGCATTCTCATTAACAAACTGGTTAAAGGGAAGGCCAATCAGAGGAATTCTAAGTGGATACATACTGTAGCTTACTGAATATTACTGTAGGAATGCTCACCAATGGTTTTTCCACAAACTGGAGTGTGATAGCAGGTGGTATCACTATACCAAACTGGCACATTTAGTCTAGAGAGAAATGACTGACGGGAAAACTGATATCAGTGTTCAAATACCTGAAAGGCTGACTCAATTTAAGTTCTACATTGTCCCAGAGGACAGAACCATTGTAAACAGATTACTATTACTATTAAGGAAGAAGGCTCAAACCAGACATTAGAAGAAATTACACCAAAAGATCAGCTTTCAGCAAGAGGAATAGATTGCCATATGAAGTGATTAGTTCTTTTTTGCTAAGGTTTTCAAACAGAGGCTAGATTATCATTTATCATAGATGCTTTAATCCATCCTGCTTTGAGGGGGGAGTGTTTGCTGTTGGACTAGATGACCTCAAATATCCCTTCTAAGACTCTGATTCTATGAACAGCAAATCATATTTAAATACCGAGTACAAATTACAAAGAAGACAAAACTAGTAAAGTCAGACTTATGGTCTAAGCCTTTTAGAACTTACTTTTGTGCTGCTGTTTTTACCCGCGTTTGTGTGAGAGTACAGAAACGTCTGGCCTGTACTTCTGATTCTGAACAGGATATATTTTCAGCATTTACACTACAAACATAATAAAACAGAAAAAAAAATTATTATTATTCACAACAGGACCAAATGTTCAATTCCTTTTAAATAGGCTTCAGTCATTTTATTTTCTAAATGAATGAATGAATCAGAACAACACTATCTAATCATAGCAACTGCTTAAGTGCTTAATTAGCAACTGGCAGCCATTAAAAGAAATATGAAAAATATTGATGTTCTACTGCTAGTGTAGTAGGGTGAAAAAGCTTCTTTAAGAAGTTGTAATGTTTTATTCTCTCTCAACACACACGCACACACAAAATAATCTATTTCACAAGTTCATTATTAATAACTGAATAACAATTGGAAATTCAGTATTATTGGAGATTTGGGCACTAAGCTCAGAGTTTTAAATTCTTACTTACACTATTAAAACTATTTAATGAAGTTAAATGCAACTTAATGTTTTCCACAGTTAATTTTAATCAAAGAAATGCTAAGCATTATCTGTACAGGAATTCTTATAAATACTTCTGAACCATTTTTATTTGTTTTTCTTTTAAAACAGTAAATAAAAAATTAAAAGAAAAAATAAAATTCAGTATTAAAACAAATTTGTCCATTTCAAAAATCTAGTTAATAATTTTGGTGACAATGATCATAGCAAATATGTTAGGAAATATTGCTGGGTAAATGAAATGGTAAAAACAGAAGAGTTGACAAAAATTACTATGTGTAATTGTGGTACTAATTATACAATTTTTACTGTGTATGATTTTATTAATATTGTCTTTCCATCTTGATCATAACTCAAGAGAAAATTTGCAGATCCTTCCCTCAAAAAATCCAAGTCAAACTATTTGAATTCATCTTGTTTACCTGAAGAATATATAAAGCTAACATTGCTTAATTTCACAGTGCAAGGGAAATACTAAAACTATGGTAATTTTGTTTTAATTTTCAACTAATAAAGGTTTCCAGAGCATAATTTCTTTTCTTTTGAGGTATAGAATGTAAAGCCATAAAATCTGTTAAGATTTTAAACACAATTGGTGAATATAAGTTATAACAATGACCACACGAGGAGAATATAATGATGAAATCAATATAATGAAGTAGGGATATGCCAAATTAATCAAACCAGAGAATTTTATATTGATCCAGAACATACTGAATTGTTTGCAGAAACCACAGAACAGCTACCAGATTGACATAATTTGAGAGGACATTTGTGGCATGGTTTGGAAGGAAATGCAACATTCCATTTCACTCCAACATTCTCTACATATAGTGATCCTACATAAGATAAAGTTTGCAAATCTTCCTGAGGTAATTGAAGGAAGGAAGGAACTTCGCACAGTCACTTCTGCCCTTGTGACCTCCCGTCTGGACTATGCCAATGCTCTCTACATGGGGCTCCCCTTGAA
>JAEANM010012800.1:0-14658 GCA_017656035.1 Myanophis thanlyinensis | reverse complement strand
GGGAGAGTGGGGGGTTAGAAAAATAGTTAAGGGTAGTTGGGAAGGTGGGAGTTGGATGCAGACATGGTTCTTGTTGTTAAATGAATTCCTCTGTCACAGCCATCGAAGAGAAGGAAGAGAAGTTTCCAAAGAAGGGATTATAGGCAGAACTCTGTGGGTTCCCACACAATTGTTTAGGAAGTACCATAGCCGAATTGTACATCTAAATGAACATGTAAGAAGATATTGTGGTTTTGTCTTTCCCTTCTCCAAAAAATGATTTGTCTTTATTACAGTACTTATTTCATGTTTTAGAGCATTTGCCTCCACCATATTAAGCAATGATTGCCAGGAATACACCGATACATTTATAGATTAAATTCAAACGTATGCTCTAAGTCATTATTAAAATAAGATTTTAAATTGTTAATTCTCTCTAATCTGGTACTGGAACTGAGATTTGAGATTAAAAGAGTAGACTGTTTGATCCTGATGGGATAAAATAGGCCCTAAGTTCCCCTATCCTCTGCAACTTCTTTTTTCCTATTTTGTTCCTTCTACTTTTGTTTTCCACCAAATAAACCCTGTTAAGAGGGGAAAAAGCAGCCATTACTAATGCTGTTTGATTAGTCACTAACCAACCTAGTCTGTATTCTTCTTTTCTTCTGGTCAGATGACTGTCTAACAGTCTTTGAATCAAGGTGGAGGATTAAATGATAGAGAAATAATTTAATCAGGGATGTTGTTACTACTTTAAAGCAATATTAACAAGCACTTGGGGAACCTGTTTCCCTCTCGGGAGTTTAAAAAAAATATTGGGAACAAGTGAAAGGAAATGTTTACATTAATTTTCTAAGATTTCAAGGCTGGGCCAGGAAGAGTTGCTCCTGTCCAGCACCGCATATGCTGGCAAAAAGAACTGGGGCTTGCTAAAATAACAGGGGTATCCTATAGACACTTTAAAATTGCATGTTCTGTTGTCAAAGGCCATGGCTGGATCCCAGATCCACTGCCTGGAGAGCGATGAGCCATACATTAAAGTAACTGAATCAAATCCTGAATTTTATTATTGTGAGCGTCAGCGGTTGGCCCTTGAAGCTCTACTTGCCAATGGTGAGGAAGCCTTCCATCAGTGCCTCTCCCGTGAAAAGCTGCGCCCCTTTCTGTCGGAGGATGAACTGCAGGAATTAAAGGCTGCAGCAACGGCAGAAAAATTACAGGCTCCCCCTTCAGGCGGAGCAGGGACTTACAGTTTTGGAACAAAGGGATCTAGTCTCAGCTACTGGCCTCAGCGTTCAGATGATCCAGCCCCAGAACTGGAACTAGGGTGGCCAGACAATGGGGCTTGGAAAGGAATTACCCGAGCAGAGGTCTACACCCACCCACCTGGAGAAGGAGCGCCACATATTAAAGAATTGGTACGCAGCTGTATCCAACAAGCCCACAAGGTATGAAGGAAAGGAAGCATTGGGTATTTTCATCCTTAAGGTTAAAAAAAAGTGATAAAATATGTGGAGAGTTTTGAGAAAGCTATTCTGCAGGAAATGGCACATTCCCAAAACTGAGATATTTTCATATTATTGCCACACAAAAATCTTTATCAAATTGTCTTCCCTTCCAAAAAGATAATGCACTGTCAATTTCCAGGTGCATTGTAAGTCATTGTAAATAGTTTAGAGACATGAAATATGTTTTTGTTTGAAGATACTGTGGTACATCATGTCTGCTAGTGCACCATGATAGTACATCACCAAATCCACTTTTGAAAAGTATAAATATTAGCATGTTTTAATGTACTGGACTGATAACTAGAAGTGGCTTCTAATTCATTAAAATTATATTTAATACATTAGTCTGGCTAGTAAAAGATACAACCATAATATACAGATAGTCCTGGAGTTATGACTATAATAGAGCCTGCCTGTAACAGTTGTACTTTATCAAAAAGACAATTACAAAAATGTCTATGGAAATTCTCAGTCAACCAGGTTATGGTTGTTCCAAGCGTGCTTTTTCAAAAAGCAACTGGACTTTCTTTGTTTTTCCTGGAAGACTCCAATTCTGAAGACGTCTTCCAGGGAAAAACAAAGTTAAGTCCAGTTGCCTTTTGAAAAAACACCTTTGGGTCAATTAGAAAAAAAATATTCTTTTTGGTTGAAACCAAAGCCAAAACCCAAAAATGTCTGAGCCCACACAACAAGATATAAATCAAGTAAAGTATGTGTGCCATGGGTGTTGGCAAAGAGGACATATCAAAACAAATCAGGATGTTTGAACTAAAAGTATTGACTTTTTAAAAAATATCCTCTATCAATATTCACACTTTTGATTCATATAATTCTGCAAGTTGGACTCAACTCACTTTACTGTTATTTTAAGGAGATTTAATTTGGAAAGCAAGGTTGCAAACCTTTTGCTGATCTCACAAGCAAACTGTTTCTTTTCTAGGTGATTGCTATAGTCATGGACATTTTCACAGATCCTGATATTCTCTTAGATCTATACGATGCAGCAATCAGGCGGCGGGTACCAGTTTATCTTGTGCTCAACCAGCAGAATCTGCACTCCTTCCTCTCCATGGCTGAGAAAACTTGCCTTAATGTCCGTCACACAGAGGTGAATAAGGGAACGCTTCGGTTTCTAAGCAGCACCCACTGGAGACCAGAATCTCAGCATGAAATGTATTCAATTAATTATCATATGGTTTGCTTTAAAATGTCCTCTTCCCCCAATACGCATACATTCATGTTGGCACTCACTGAACATAGGACCAAGATTTTGTCAATGGAGTCTTTAGAATTACTTTTATTGAGCAAATATTTTGAAACATTGAGGGGGTCTCTGGTCAAGACAGGTAGGGGAGTTGAGAATAGGATTTATATCATCATCAAAATCATAGTAACTACCTTTCATTTTAAATGCAAAGTGCTTCTGTTCTCATTGGATTTGCAAAGCTTGTTAATTGTATTTTTTAATATTGGTTGGATGATGTATCAGGCAGCGGTTAAGAATCCCCCAAATACTGGGTAAGACTCCGATTCCAAATACTGACTTGACTACATAGATAGCTTTTGTGAAACCTACCTTATAGTGCTAATAAAAAGATTAGCAAGATTTTTAAATCTGGCGAACCAGTGAGATCCAGTATGAAGGGTTTACTAGAGGTCTCACATTAGAGAATGATGATATATTTTGTTTTACTTGTCATAAGCCAGTCAGAGTCCTTGAGAATGAATAGAATAGAAGTCTTTATTGGCCAAGTGTGATTGGACACACAAAGAATTTGTCTTTGGTGCATATGCTCTCAGTGTACATAAAAGGAAATGGTACATTCATGAGTAATCATAAGATACAACACTTAATGATAGTCATGGGGTACAAATAAGCAGTCAAATCATACTAGGAAACAATAAGTATAAATCATAAGGATACAAGCAACAAGATAGTCATAATGGGGGGATAGGGGATAGAACGATGAGAAGAATAATAGTAATGCAGACTTAATAAATAGTTTGGTAGTGTTGAGGGAATTATTTGTTTAGCAGAGTGATGGCATTCGGGGGAAAAAGTGTTGTTGGAAAAAACTGTTCTATGGAGTGGCATATAAGCCAAATAAAGTCTTGAGTACCTTTAAAAAAGGTGGACATGCAAATAGAATAAAATAAATATGATTTGCATATTTTATGTGTACCTATGTGGTGCATGCTGTTGGGGTACTTTCTTGTATCTCAGCCAATAGAAAATATACTTGATTTTTTTTAAGGTACCATTTTTTTCAGGCAAAACAATTCAAGGTTATTGAGCTAAAATGCTCTCTTTTTGGGGTATGTGCGCCAGTATTTTTTAATGGTGGCATTGAACTAATTTGAGATCCTTTGAAATATAGCTTGGGGTACCAAAAGTCCTCAAAATCTTTATTTGTGGTCTTTATACTGTGTTTTGATACTGAATTGATCAGTCGGAGCCTCAGTGGCGCAGTGGTTAGAATGCAGTACTGCAGGCTACTTCTGCTGACTGTCGGCTGCCTACAGTTTGGCAGTTCAAATCCCACCAGGCTCAAAGTTGACTCAGCCTTCCATCCTTCCAAGATGGGTAAAATGAGAACCCAAATATGCTGACTGTAAACCACTTAGAGAAGGCTCTAAAGCACTATAAAGTGGAATATAAGTGCTATTGCTATTTTCAAAAGATGCTGTTTTCTATGTGAGCAGAGTTGGTCAGTGATGTTTCTTCTAATCTAGATCAATATTTGTAGGTCATTGATTAGAAATCTTATCAAAGACCTTGCTGGTTCTGGAATCCTGGGGGTCTCTCTATTTGGAAACTAGCATGTTTTTTTGTGCTTTGTGTGATTGTACCCATGGAGACTCATTCAATTTCGTTGCACATATGTTGTGCATTGATAATAAAGGATTGAATTGAATTGAATGGTTAAAAAATACTGAACAAATAGCAGTAGCTGGTTATCCAAGTGCAGTATATATATTATATTTGTTAATTGTTTTCGTAGATTTTCATGGGTACAGGTATGCAGGTCTAGGTCTAGGACTACAGGTATGCAGTCTTCGGGTCTTTTCCCGTGTAAGTTTGAGAGTATCTTTGCAATGTTTCGGCAAGGTCCCACTTGCCATCTTCAGGCTGGTGCCTTTTGCTTTGTGCCAGGAGCTGCTGTCTCTCTATAAACATTAACTCCATCAACTAATCAAGAGGCAGCAGCGCAGCCAACCAGCCCAGCTCACTACACCCTCCCACCAGTATTTATAGAGAGACTGCAGCTCCGGTCACACACTTCTATATGTATATGTATACATATCAAACATGGATACCTTTAAAAAGTGTTACTATACTTGCTCATGGACATGCCAAACTCAGATTATAAGACTGTCTTCTTTTTTAGAAATACAGGATGCTTTTGTAGATTGGTCCTGAGCTTGAATTACATATTTTAACCACATTTCAGAAATTATCCTCATCCAAAGTAATTTCTTTTTTCAATGAAAAAGAAAATCAAAGAGGTAGGGCCTTGCTATCTAGACTACAAAATAAGAATTGCCAAGAAAAAGAAATAAGCTACATGGGGGGAAAGTAGAAAGGAAATACAGCAATGTAGGGTAAGTTCTTCAAATTCAGAGGATACTTTTGAGATGTGACATGGTATTCATCTCCTATATTTGTCTTTTCTTTCTGTTATTTTCAATTAATGTTTTTTGACTAATGAATAAGGATCAACATGTACTCCACTCACATACAGCACTAGGTAGTCTTTATTTTTTTTTAAATGCACTGGTTCTGGGATTGAGTAGTGATAATTACTCTGGACGTGGTAACTCCAAGTGTTCAAGGACTTAACATATTCCTCCTCTTCTTTTTCCTCCTATCCTTTGATAGCTCTAGTAGTGGAAAAAAAATAAAGGTTTGATAAATTGAACGTTGGGAGCAATGTGCATGGAAAATCTAAAAGGAAAGAAAACAACAATTTCAGTGGATTTCACAGAGATGAATTAAGTTGAGAGTAAGGCTATAATGGAAAAGGTGATGGCTCAGTTGAATAAACTGAAAAAAAAATCCACCCTGTTTTTTCCCTCTAGAACTTGTTTATTAGATATGCAAATAAACATTCATCGGGACATGTACTGCCAACTGTTGAAGCAAATTTGGGGAAAGACAGCTTTTGAAGTGTCATGGAATAAAATTTGAATTTTCTGATAGATCTCGCTTAAGAAATGGGTTGACAAGACTTGAGGTCAACTCCCTCAAAGGCTATCAAATATTTCTTGCAGTAGTCTCTGATCTATTTGCTATTTGATGTTGGAATAACATGTTTTATACTAGAAAAATATAAATAACAAGAGCAAAGTTGTTAAAGGGAGTGTTGCGAACACAGCAAACACACTGCAGCTGTTTTTCCAGCCACTGTAGAAGATCAAATTGATTTTCCCTTTGCTGTCATGTTTTGGCGAAGCATGGGGAGCAATATGCCTTTTACTGTAGGTCCTCTGGCAAATTAATGATGCCAAATTGCATTTTTCAGTTATTATTAACTTACGTAATTCTATACCACTCTTGAAATGATTGTGTATAGCTACCAGTATTTCCCAATACAGGTCAAAGACTTAGAACATGCTTAATTATTCATGCTTTATAGCCAACAATGGAAAGCAATTTCCTTACATAGTTGGTTATGACATCTCCTGCAATGCATCTCCTCCCCTTTCAATTCACTATGCCATTTTAAAACCTGTGTTTTTATAATACTTCATTGTTTTATCTCTGCACTTCCTGATCTGACTGTAGGAAGATGGTTTCTATCCACCTTGGTTCTTCTTTTTCCTTCTCCTTCAATAGCCAATTCACTAAATTTTGGTACAGGACAAGCATGCCACTAGGAGCCCTGACTCTAGAGTATTTCATTCCAAGTGGTTTTATTTTAGACTTTCAGTGCAGTGTTAGTTGGAACAAGTCACTAGTTGAAAACCTGGATGAGAAATTGGCCCACCCAAACTACTATTAACTGTTCACAGAATTGGAAGGGATCTTGGAGGTCTTCTAGTCCAACCACCTCCTTAAGCAGAAGACCATATACCATTTCAGACAAATGGTTATCCAATCGCTTCTTTAAAATCTTCAGGATTGGAGCACCCACAACTTCTGGAGGCAAGTCTTTCCACTGATTAATTGTTCTAAGGAAGTTTCTGCTTAGTTCTATATTGGTTCTAGGTTGTTGTATAACATTTGTATGGAAAATAACATATTAAAAATCTGGAATGAATATCTTTGAGATAAAAGGTAATGTCCAGTAAAAGTCTTGACTCATTAAAGTGAAGCATATTTATTTATTTATTTAATTTGATTTATATACCACCCCCTCTCCCTAGGGACTGGGGGCGGTGCACAGCCAGTAAAACATAGATATATAAATAACAGTTTAATGATTTAAAACCCATTTAAAATAATTAGATAAAGGGTCTATTAAAAATATCATTAAAAATTTAAATTCAAATTAAATCAATTTAAAGATTAAAAATAACAAAACAGTTTAATTAAAATTAATTCAATTAAAATTATTAAATTTAAGAACCCTAAGGTGTCAGGCCGGCTCGTTAGGCAGTCACTCTTGTCATTTCAGTTTTGAATCCAGTGTTCACTTTTATTGCACAGTTATTTGTAGAAATTATAGTTTGTGATATTTAGATGCGTGTTAATCCATCCTGATTTGAATTGAATTGATTTCATGACTAAAGGCTCATGAACATGACTTGATTTGGTTGTCCCAAAGGCAATTTTTCAGGAGGCAACTGAACTTTCTTGTTCTTTCTTTGCTTCTCATCCAGGAAGATTCTTCAGCCCTGACAGGATAGCAGGGAGGACTTATATTCCTAGTAGACAGCTGGTAATCTTCATCCTTTTATAGGGCCATTGAAACACTTGGAGGTTTATCTGTATCCTCAGGATCACCTGTGTAGTGCAAATGGTTCCTGCAGTCTGCAATTTTTTCCTCTTGAAATCCATTCCTACTCCCACACCATTCAAAGGGTGTTCATCCCAAATTGTATAGCTGAAAGTCTGTAGAGATTCTCAAGTCATCCAAATTATGGTTTTCCCAAAGGTGCTTTTTCAGGAGGAAACTGGACTTTATTTTTTTTTTTTCTTTTGAAGACACTTCACTTCTCCTCTAACTTGGTTTGGTTGCTTTATTGTAGCCTAGAAAGAAGCCATAAGTAAGACCTGCATACAGCAGTTTATAACAATCTCTGTGTGTCAGCTATGTACCTCCTTCCTTCTCTACCTCCTCTAAGTCATAGGCTTCGTCCTCCTGATTTTCAGACACACATAATATCAAAATTATTATGCTGTTTCGAAGGCTATCAGGGGTGCAGCTGAAGTTGTTGATTTCCAAATGGTTTTCTCAAATCTAGTAATTTCCTATCTCAGTGGTTTATTTCCTAACGAATAGTATAGCAAAAAAAGTGTTAGTCTTCCAGTTTGTTGGGCTGAGAGCTTTATGGTCACATATCTTCTGTTTCCCCTGAGTCTTTGGAATGGAGCTGGCCACTTCGTGACTAATCATCATGGTCACATCAAGTCTGTTTGCTGCTTTCTTCCCAAATCTCATCAGGATATGTATTGAGATTTTGAACTAAAGGACTTCTTTTTTCTTTCCTTAAGAGTGAAAGTATCTGCATCTTGAGGCTTTAGGGAATTATATTTTCTTCTTTTCACGTGGTTTTTGAAGAGTTTAGAACATTTCTTTTTCTTGAATCCATTTCCTCCATATTAGTTCTCTGCTTGACAGATTTCTGTAAGTCAGTGGCTATCCACTCCCTTCATTTGCTTCCAAGATAGATTTTCCACAAGGATAAGTTAGGCTTGAAACTAAATATTTTGTAGTTCCCAAGACAGGAACTTTTCTCAGTTGTCAAGATATTTGTTTGTTTGTTTGTTTGTTTGTTTGTTTTAACTTCTTTGGAATATCTAGATGCCATTCTGTATAGAGACGTCTTCCATTTTATAAGACCTCCTCCTCCTCCACTCATAGGAAGGAAAGAAATATTTCATCTCAATACTTTTCCAAGTGGGTCACGTCTACTACCCACTCTATTATGATCTGATCAAGTAATTGCATCCTGTTACTTTTCTTTCCATCTATGTGAGCTGTAGCTCCTTCCGCTGCATTTCTGAAAGTGTCGTCTTAACTCAGCCCCAATACCGCACATTTGTCTGGCACTGCAGGTTAGATCTTTGGTCCTCCGAATATGATGCTGCCCCTAATAGAGTAACTGATCCATATATGTGAATTATAGAGATCATAATGAAAAACTGATTACATATCTATAGTACAATTCTCCAAATAATCCTCTGTGAAAATATGTTAGCTACCATCTTCCCTGCTTGAATTTGAAGATAGTGGGTTTTTAAATATGCTATAATAATACTCCGAGCAGGAGCTTTGCAAACATTTACATACCTTGTGTGTACTTTGTGTTTAGGTAAAGCTTTCACCAAAAATCTCTGGAACATTCAGAATAGCTATTTCACAAATACAGAATTGTGGTTACAAAGAAGTAAGCAGTTCCACCTAGTTTTTAGTAGGAAAGACATAAAAATTAGTACTATTTTCCTTCTGTAAGATTATCTTACTGAAATCATAGTGACTTTTCCAGATTCCATTTAGCCAATAACAGGACCTTTATTCTGCATGAAGATGCAGTCTGTATAATGAAGCCATTTCACTGCAAGCCATGATTATGTAAGTGCTACAATCATTTAACATTGCAGTGAAACAGCCATGTGATACAGAGTTTCATAGCTACCACTTATGACAAAGAAATCCAGTCAAAGGATGAAAGAAAAGATGTGAAATTGTAGGTAATGATTTTACTGAAAGCCTGTAAGAATTCACTATGCTGTTTAGATTTTATTCAGAGTACATTTAAAATTACAGTATCTCGATGCTTCATTTTTAAAATATTGAGTTGTATGGCTATTTTCTGTGTGCAGAAAAAAAGTACAGTATTGTAACCATGCTATCATGATTTTTGGTTATACCAGGCAGGGGCTGTGGCATCAAAACTGGTTCTAATATTTGTTTAACCTTATTTTCCCCAATTTCCTATAAAAGTGCTTCTCACTAAATGTATCTAATTGGATCGGATTGTCATTTTTCTTGGTGAAATCTTTTAACTATCTACAACAGTTAATAATATGCATAATTTATAATGCATTCCTCAGTAACATTTTATATGCATCTTGCCCAAAGTAATAACGGTTTGTCTTCTTTGCATATTTTACATTGTTTAAT
The DNA here is from genome assembly GCA_017656035.1 of Myanophis thanlyinensis. Classification (NCBI taxonomy): domain Eukaryota; kingdom Metazoa; phylum Chordata; class Lepidosauria; order Squamata; family Homalopsidae; genus Myanophis; species Myanophis thanlyinensis. The sequence continues at coordinate 4,880 of JAEANM010012800.1, read as the reverse complement.
CCACCAATATGATAATTTAAATATTGCCAGGAATATACAATTGTTCCAGGGTATTGTTTTAACATTATATAGTATTACCCTATTCCAGAGCTTTGAATTGGATAGCAGCACTAAGAAAATGTAGTTTCCTTGTTCCCTTTCCTGGATATAATTATTTCAAGACTCTAATTTTAAAAGTTTTGAATTAAATGCTTGTTATATCAAGATTATAGTATGAAATGGAAAAAGAAATCCCTTTATTGTAATAATTGTCACAATAGCAGTTCTTTATTCAAATGTAGTCAAGGTCGATGCAGTGCCATAGGAAAAATAAAACCTGCATTGCATTCATAAAACACTGTTAAAATACAGCTCTGGTTACCAGGCAGGGTGGTGAACATATTCTGTTGATCTCCATTGACTCCATTTGCAGTCTCAATATCATTTGGCCTATTCCATTTATCAGGGGTCTCCAAACTTGGAAACTTCAAGACTTGTGGACTTCAATTCCCAGAATTCCCACCTCAGCATGGCTGGCTGAAAAATTCTAGATGTTGAAGTCCACAAGTCTTAATGTTGCCAAGTTTGGAGATCCCTGCATTTAGGAACAGATTACAGGCAGTCTTTGACTTGTGACAAGTTGCTTACCAGTTGTTTGAAGTTATGACAAACCTCCCAGGGGGGGTTATGACCCATTTTCGAAGATCTGATGGTCACATGACTGCATGTCAGGCTTTCAGCAACAGATCTGTACTTACAGCCATTTGCAACATCCTATGGTGCACATTTTACAACACTTTTGCTAAAAGCCAACATTTACTTTCAGTTTTCAGTAAAACTAGCCCTTACTGAAGCATTGGTTCACTTAGGGATCATAGTGTTTACTTACTTGCCTGCATTTTTGAAGATCAGGGTGAACCACCACTCTTCCTTAGGCTGGCTTTAATAGTCAAAGACATCTCAGAGCACCAGCTGATGAAAAGCATGTATGAAACAATCAAATTTGTTTCTTAACAGTATTTGTTCTTCTCATAAGATGCTTAACTGGGTCAGTAGGACATTGCTGAAATGTGGGAAAACCACAAGAGGATTAATTGATTCATCAACTGAGTCTCCAGGGAATAAATAAGTCATGCACACAGGATTCAACTAATTCCAACCAATTAGACATGTCATGGAAACCTCTTAACCTAGCTGACATGTTTTTTATAAACAAGGGGAAAAAGGTATGCAAAGAGTAGCTGAAATAGCCAACCTTTCTGTTGCAGAACTCAGTGTTGACTGCAGAATTCTCACTCACAGGATATACAGTATCTAATAGAAGTGAGTACACCCCCTCACATTTTGTAAATATTTAAGTATATCTTTTCATGTGACAACACTGAAGAAATGACACTTGGCTACAATGTAAAGTAGTGAGTATACAGCTTGTATAATAGTGTAAACGTGCTGTCCTCTCAAAATAATGCAACACACAGCCATTTATGTATAAACTGCTGGCAACAAAAGTGAGTACACCCCGAAGTGATAATGTCAAAATGGGGCTCAAAGTGTCAATATTTTGTGTGGCCACCATTATTTTCCAGCACTGCCTTAAACCTCTTGGGTGGGGGTGCCCAATAGGTTGATCATGATCAACCGATTGATCACAAAGATTGTCTGGGTAGATGGCCTAGGCTATAAGAAAATTACCAAGACCCTGTCAAGTGGTTGACCAAAGAAGTTGAGTGCCCGTGCTCAGCATCACATCCAGAGGTTGATTTTGGGAAATAGACGTATGAGTCCTGCCAGTATTGCTGCAGAGGTTGAAGGGGAGGGGATGGGGTCAGCCTGTCAATGCTCAGACCATACACTGCATGCTGTATCAAATTGGTCTGTGGGGCTGAGGTCCTAGAAGGAAGTCTTCTAAAGATGATGCACAAGAAAGCATGCAAACTGTTTGCTGCAGACAAGCAGACTAAGGATATGGATTTCTGGAACCATGTCCTGTGGTCCAATGAGACCAAGATAAACTTATTTGGTTCAAATGGTGTCAAACGTGTGGTGGCAACCAGATGAGGAGTACAAAGACAAGTGTGTCTTGCCTACAGTCAGGCATGGTGGTGGGAGTGTTGTGGTCTGGGGCTGCACAAGTGCTGCTGGCACTGGGGAGCTACAGTTCATTGAGGAAACCATGAATGTCAACATGTACTGTGACATACTGAAGCAGAGCGTGATCCCCTTCCTTCAGAGACTGGGCCGCAGGGCAGTATTCCAACATGATAACGACCCCAAACACACCTCCAAAATGACCACAGCCTTGCTAAAGAAGCTGAGGGTAAAGGTGATGGACTGGCTAAGCATGTCTCTCTCTAAACCCTATTAAGCATCTGTGGGGTATCCTGAATTGGAAGATGGTGATGCACAAGGTCAGCTCCGTGATGTCATTGTGGAGGAATGAAAGAGGACTCCAGTGGCAACTTGTAAAGCTCTGGTGAACTCTATGCCCAAAAGGGTTAAGGCAGTTCTAGAAAATAATGGTGGCCACACAAACTATTGACACTTTGGGCCCATTTGGACATTATCACTTAGGGGTGTACTCAACTTTTGTTGCCAGCAATTTAGATGTTAATGGTTGTGTGTTGCATTTTGAAGGAACAACACATTTACACTGTTATACAAGCTGTATACTCATCTCTTCATCACTTCAAGTTGTCACATGAAAATATATATTTAAATATTTACAAAATGTGAGGGGGTGTACTCACTTCTGTTGGATACTGTACCCAACTACTGCTTCAGTGGCTAGGCTGAGCTGCCTGCTGCCAGCTTGCTCATTAGGAAAGGAACAAATGATACAATAAATCCTTGCTTGTGCAAGAGCTCCTGGACTATAGAAGGCCCTTCCTTGCAAAAATGGGTGAGGTTCCATTAAGTCATCTGAGTGTGGTTTTTGACTCAGGTAGCATAATATGTACATTAGTCAAAATCTAGGTTAACTGCTGATTGGGATATGTAGGTTGTGGGAAAGTTGCCAAAGAGAAGCAGTAAAAAAATAAACGGTGAAATATGTTTTCCTTGTGTGATTTCTATTCGGTCAAATTGTCTATTCGGTCGAATCCTATTTGTAGAGGGAACTTCAGATATTTTAGGGTCTAAAGGCTAACTATGTTTTTAACCTCACTGCTTACTTTGATGAGATGAATATGTGAGAATCTTAGAATAAGAATTTTTTTTTCTTGGCTCACAATAATATTATTTACAAGGCTGTTAGTGCCCTAAATAGGCTGTTATAAGTTCAGATTGCCTGATATTGTGATGTCAGATGTATTATTCCAAACTTTTCCTTTGGTAATTAAAATCAGTGAAAGTCAGAGAGATGATCTTTGGGTCAGGGCGTAGCATCCTTATTCGGTAAACTCTAATTGCCCTAAAATATATATATATTTGTTCTTCAATACCTAATCATTTACATTCTCTTGGTTCCTTTTTATAGAGTTATTAATTATACTAAGTCTTTTGTATGCAGGTAACACTAAATTCCATAGAGAATTTGTTGGAATTGAGCAACAATTACTGTCTGCTTATTATCAATTGCTGCTGGGAGGGGGAAAAAAAAGAAAATGCATGGATGTTCTTATATTTGGTCAAAATGTTCGCTGTACATCAGTTTGCAGATACTGCAAAAAAGCGATAGATGTTGCAATTAAAATCATATTATCATGGAAATTATTTTAATTTGTACCATTTACTTCTTGCTGTCCTCTCACCCCGTGGTAAAATCTCAAAGTTTACACTTTATTCTTGTCTACCACAATACCATTAATTAAGCATTTAATTGTTTAGAGTATAACAAATGTTCTCTACCAATCATGCAGTATAATAATAATGCCGGGCCATGCTGGAAAAAGTGCCTGAAGGATGCTATCAGTATGTTACATTGCCCAAAGCGGTGGCATTTTTCCTGTGGGAACCAAGTAGCTATAGTTAGGATGCAAATAGAAACCGCCTCTTTCTCTTTGCATGACCCAAGAATAATACAAAGTAATAATACAAAGCCTTGGAAATAAATCCATTATATTTACTTGTGTATACATAGTATAAATGTATATATGCATGTATGTTATGTGTATCTTCTGAACAAAACGTCCTTGTCTTTATACAGTAAAAAAGATCAATATAATCCATTCAGTAAAAAATATAATCCACAAAAGAAGCTAGTTTATTTCATATTGTCAAGATGTGAAATACTACCTATGTAGGTATAAAATACTACATATTTATTTTCCTAGATTTTCACGGGTACAGGTATGCAGGTCTGAGTGTGTTTGGGTCTTTTCCTGTGTAGGATTGAGAGTATCTTTGCGGTGTTTCAGCGAGGTCCCACTCGCCATCTTCAGGCTGGTGCCTTCTGCTTTGTGCCAGTGCGAGCAGCGTGTGACCGGAGCTGCTGTCTCTCTATAAATACTGGTGGGAGGGCGTGGTGTGCTGTGCTGGTTGGCTGCACTGCTGCCTCTTGATTGGTTGATGGAGTTAATGCTAACATGTTAACTGGCACGAAGCAGAAAGCACCAGCCTAAGGATGGCGAGTGGACCTTGCTGAAACATCACGAAGATACTCTCAAACCTACACAGGAAAAGACCCGAATACACTCAGACCTGCAATGCTACGTATGTATATATAAAATCTCTAAATATCAGAATGTGTATATTTTCCTACCCTTGAGTTTTTTACACACAGGTGGAAAAAACTGAATTAAGCCTATTAAGATCTACAATTTGATCTGGGATTAGGGGATATTTTGATTGAACCCCTGTCATGGTCTGATCACTCGCTCCTTAGGATGGACTTCCGATCCGCCCCCCCCCACTGCAGGGAGGCGGAGCCAACTAAATGGTTCCGCCCCAGGCGCCTGATGGAC
>JAEANM010012799.1:0-14659 GCA_017656035.1 Myanophis thanlyinensis | reverse complement strand
CCCTGTAAAGTTAATCTTTACAGGATTAACCCTGCAAAGTGGGGGAAAAAACAAAAGGAGATTTCTTCTAATAACAGGTTCTATAGAATTGGTGTGAACTGGCTGAATTTCACCTCTGGATGCTGTGATAACTGTAAGATTGCATATTGGTCATAAATCTGTATTTTCAGCACTATCAGAAGCTGAGAAATCTGAATAGACAGACATTAATTGATGACTATTTGTATATAGAAACAAAATATTGTTTTTCTAATTTCTTAACGTACAGTAAGTGATGCAAAAAATGTAGAGCAAAACAACATTCTTTTCAGTATGTAGATTAATCTTTGTGGTTTTAACCCTGTTTTTTCACATGTTTATTTTAAATTTCCAAAACCTGAATTTAAAAGAAAATTATTGCTATGGTATCCTGTTGATTAAAACTTCCCAGGGGATATGCATGTATCTGTAATTTAACAGTTTAATCTATGACTGACAATAGTTTGACAAAGATTGACTACAGTTTTAAAATATTGTACCCTTAGTTTGCAGCTTATACAATATTTGATTATACTCAGATGATATAAATGCTTGTTTTCTCTATTATTAAAGTTACTAGGAGCAGAAGATAATAATTAAAATGGTTCTCGACCAGTGTATTTAAAAGTTTATGCTGCACTTCAGCTAACTTGATTTAATTCTAATATTTACAAAAATCCCTTTTAGCAGCAAAATCCAATGCATATTAACTCAAAAGTTAAAATAAAATTTATTTATTTATTTGTTTTTTTTAAATCCTGCTTTTATTATTGTTTATAAATAACTTAAGGTGATGAACTTACCTAATAGATTCAGATTCAGATTTTATTTATCACATACGTTATCATACATGGTACAATATGTAGTGAAATGCTTTGTGTAACCTTTGTATAATACTCCTTCCTCTTCCTGGTTTTCCCACAACAATCCTGTGAGATGGATTGGGCTAAGTGACTGTTTAATTCTGTTTCATTCACATTAATTCACATTCAGTTGAATGGGATTGACTCACTAATAAATGGCATCCTTATGCCTTTTAAAATAAATAAGCATCTATGAAGTGATTTCTGATTTTCATTTTTTTTCGTTCTGTAGGTTGAGCATCCTCAAAGATCAAAAAAGGCAGTTTGGCATAAACTCTTGTCCAAACAGAGAAAAAGAGCTGTGGTGGCTTGCTTCAGAATGGCACCACTATACAATCTTCCACGGTATGTCCGATCTCTACAGAGAAGAGAAACATAACAAAATCATAGCGCAAAGTTCAGCAACATTAATACTTTAGGAAAAAAAAGGTCGAAAGGATGTAGTAGTACTTTCAATTCATCTTTAGCATGATGGTCTGTTCACTGGGACATTATTTCTTTATATAAATTAGCTGAGAAATATATGCTGTTTTTGTATACAATGATAGATATTTTATATAGTATTTTGAATATTCAATAAGTGGGCATACATTTTAAAATACATATATTTTGTTGACTTTTTTTTAAGGCACCGAGCTGTCAATCTTTTTCTTCAGGGATATGAAAAGTCCTGGGTGGAAACAGAAGACCATTATTTTGAAGATACGTTGATAGAAGACTTAGCAGTATGTTAGAATTGATTGAACTTTTAAAGATTCATCTGTTTATTTGTTTTGAATTGTAGTATGCAACCTGGTCAAATTCGGCTATTCGTAAAAACTGTAGAATTTGCTCATTATTTTGGTAATGCCAAGGTTTTATATTTTGCCAATACCACCACCCCGCCAAAACAAAAACAAAAAAAGTTCAAAAATAGTGGGATATATACTACAAGTTATATATCCTGCTTTCTGTAGACTGCAAGAAATCCTTTTGAGGCTACCTTGGATATCTAGAATTTTATATATTGAAATGCATAAACTATAAATATATATGGTATTTTTGTTCCTTTTCAACACTGCAGCTGTCACCCTAGCATTACATTTGCCAGTATAATTATAGAAGTCAGTTCTAACATTGATAAAGATACATCATTTGAGTTCAAAATGATATGTCTTTCTGATTATCAGCCTATTTCTTATTTGTTTTACCTTGACATATGTCCCTTTTTCTATTGTATGTACATTAATCTACAATATTTAAATAAAACTCTCTATCTCTCTCTGTGTGTCTTAATATGTATTTTGACTCAGAGTATGATACAGCATTTTGGAAGGTATGCAAACCTATGAAAAATTAAGTTAGGTTTTTCATAATGATTCAAGAAATGTAATTCCAGTCAGTTCATATTTAAATATCTTATCATATTCTCAAGCATCCCTAATGTACATTTTTGGAAATAAATTTGATGGTATGTTGTCCAAATATATTTATGTCTCAGATTTCATTTTTTTTTCATGTTCTTATTCTTCTGTTTCTTGCTGCAGAAACCTGGAGTAGAACTAACAGAAGAAGATGAATGTATTAAGCGAGTTGATCCTTTGCATCAACTTATTTTACTATTCAGTCGAACAGCTTTAACTGAAAAATGGTGAGGCAAAAAAAAAGATATTAATAATTCTTTGTAAATTGCTTTCTTTTCAAATCTAGATGCAAAATACTTTTTGTCCTTAGAAAAAGTGATGTAAAGTTAAATATCAAAGTACTATTAGGCTGATTCATGAAGTCTGAGCCAATTTTGTATTCAGGCATATCTACAAAACCTCTCATCAATAAATGGAAAACCATTATATATACAAATTTAATTAGCAAATAGGATTGAGCAAATAGGATTATTTTCTTACTGGTTATGGTACAGAAGAAATTGTATGATTGATATTTCTCTGTTGTGTTATTAGAAGAAACAGAATCCAAAACAGTGTACCATATATATTTTTGTATAAGCCCTTAATGGATAAGCTGACCCTTGAATTTTTATTAACTAAAATACCATGAAAAGTTCCACCCAATGGATAAGCCAACTTGCATTTTTCATGTTATTTTGATTAAAATTTCAAGAATCTACTTATCTGCAGGTAGGCTTATATGTGATTATAATTGGGAAGTAGGGGTACTTTACAAATTATTACTGTATATACTCAGAGATAAACTCAATTATAGACAAGCCAATTTTTGAGGTGCACTTTAACATCTAAAATTCTCTGTTTATCCACCACAGTAAATTGGATGAAGATTACTTGTATATGGCATATGCTGATATTATGGCAAAGGTAATTTTTTTCACCAAAATCCATAAGTTTGATTTTTGTCACTTGTATCATCATTCCTTGACTTGAAATACAAACCTTGATACTTTCTAATCAAATGAACATTACAAATTTCCTTCTTCTTTGCTGATTCACCTATTAATCTGATTCCTTCTGTCCATCTTTTTTTTTGGCTGTAAGATGACCAAGATGCACCAGATGTCTTGGGGGTGTAGTTTTCCCATGGCATTAAAAACTGTTAGATTCTAAATAATTGTTGGGAATTGACTACGTAACTTTGACAGCTTAGTACAATAATGCAACAAACCCAGCAAAGTTTCCTGTTAACAGTTCCCTAACGTTATGCAAGATACGAAATTTATGTCTCTACTTCATTTTTCCTTAATAAGAACCAGAAATAATATTGAAACCAAATAGATTTTAATAATAAAAAAAACATTTGTGAGCACAGTGTTTTTTTCAGAGCTGCCATGATGAAGAAGATAACAACGATGGTGAAGAGGAAGTGAAGAGCTTTGAAGTAAGATTAACACAGTCTTCTTCAATCTTTTATTTTATTCATTATTCCATAGTGTCCCATGTGGCAACATTTGTTGTTCATGCTTTTCAATATGTAAAAGTATAATTCTGATAACAGATTTTATTTGTTTGATATAATACTATTTTAAAAAAATACTAAATATCTGACCACATTAAAATCCAAAGTTAAAGTGTTTTCCATGACTTCCATAACAATTGAGAAGAGTTTTGATAAAGAACTTCCTACAAAGTCTTGTTTGAAACTCTTAAGACAAATACTTACTATGGATTTTGTTCACTGAATATGCTTAAGTAGCATCAGTATGATGCGTTGATGGTCAGAGATTACTGCTAGGTATGAAAGTATAATTTATATACCCAGCATATAAAACATTTTATAGGGCAAGACTAAAACAATAGTATTAAGAGACCTGTGCCAGTGAACCATTATTATGTGATTCTGGTTAGATATTTATGAGAAGTGTTGTAGGATTTGCATCATTTAAAAGTGTTAAATTAAGAGTTCCCTCTCATATAGTTTATTACAGTCTTTACTTGTTATTATAAAGATGTACAGATAGTCCTTGACTTCATTCAGCAACCCTTTCAAGTTACAATGGCACTGAACAAAGTGATTTATGGCCAGTCCTTGCACTTGCAACTATTGCAGCATTCCCACAGCCACATGATCAAAATTCAGGCACTTGGCAACTGGCATGTATTTAAAATAGTTGCAGTGTCCTGGGATCATGTGATAGCACATTTTGCCTATCTTTTGACAATCAGTGTTAATGGGGGAAGTGTGGTCCACTTACCAATTGCAATTGGTGTTCATTTAACAACAATGGCAAAAAGAAGTCATAAAATCGGGCATGCTACATTTGACACTGGCTTGCTTAACAACAGAAATTCTGGTCACAACTGTGGTAGCAAGTCAAGAATTATCTGTAAATAAAGACCACCAGATTTGTAATCTCAGTTTCTACATAATTGGATGTAAAATTAATAAGTCCAACATACAAATGTGAATTCTGTCTACCTTCTTATTTTTCCCATTCCCCCAGGTATCTCACCTTACATATACAATATGTGTTTCTCAGATAAATCAACATAATATCCAGAGGAATGGCTCAAGTTTGCTTTGCCATTCGTGTATTTTGTCCTCTTGGATATGTGCCACATATCATAAGACCAGCCCCTCTATATTCTAGATGAAGCAAAATCTTTTTTTTTTATTTAACCACTTGAGCAAAGTAGCTGATACTGGAAAAATTTGATCTGGGTTATAAACATGTCTGTCAGAAGAAACTCATCTGTGTATTGAGATTATGAGCTTTGGTTGAGAAAGATGTTATCATCTTAATGAATTCAGTTACTTTACATATTATCTTGTACTTGTTGATAGGATCAAAGACTTTTTGAGATCACCTCTATAAATTTATACAGCAATCACTCACTATAATTCTGCATTTCTTGCCAGTAGTGAGTGGAAACAATTAGCACTGATTTGTTCTGTGATGAAATCAGTTGTCAGTTGTATATAAGAACACTTATGACACTTTGTGTCTGTTATTTATTATCCAGTCTTTACCAAATTAGAAGTGACAATTGATATAGACAAATCTGAAATTCAGTTGTACAAGACATCTTTGAGTGTATTAACTGATATGGCACAGCTATCAGTGTTTCCAATATATCTCCTAGACATTGAAATATTGTTTTTTTTTTAAAGCAGAATTTGAACTGTTTCATTTCTAATGAGTGTAGTGCAAAAAATCTACTTAAAACTACAAGTAACTCCAAATTATAGAAATACAACAAAAATAAAATGATGTTCTCATTGAACGTGAAATATAGACAATATTTATTTATACAAAATTATACTGTTAACTTACTAAATTATAAAAGTTAAATTTCATATTATGAAAACATTTGTTCATAAAATACTTTATTTTGATGTATGAAAGAACACAGGGATTTCTATAGAACTCAATAACAATTTAAAACCTTAATTTTATTAATTGAAAAAGTTTAACTACATATTCAGATGCTTCCTATTTTCTTTGCTTATCAGTAAGAATTTCTGTTTCTCTTCATAGTGTTGAAAAGTGTGCTGGAGCAAGCAAAATATAAATGATCATAGATTAGACTTTTTTATTTTAAAGCACTTTTATAAAGAAGTTGATTATGTGTCATTGCAATCATATATATTTGTTTGTAATAAGGGTAAAAGCTTTAGTTTTGCTGTTCCCTCAGTGTAGGTAAAAAAACAAAAACAAAATATAAATCAAATTAAAATTACCTCTATTCAGAACTCTTCTTTGTCGCTTTGGTATTCTCGTCCTTGCCCATCATCTTCGTCTGCTATCACTAATCACTGTTGTCTATGTGGGAAGTACCTACATATCTTTTGTTGTTCGTTTTCACTTGCCACTGTATTTCCATCTTATAAATTATTATAAACCTTGATAAAGTCATGAATATTTTCAAATTTTATTTGTAAAAAGTATTCATATAATTAGAATTTACAAATGAATCTGAGAGTTATCAAGTAAGACTTATAGAGCTTGTTCAACTGAAAACTGTTGAAACTATGTTAAATATCAGATTCTTTTAAAAACTAACAGAAATGTACTATATAAAGAATATCTTTAATGTGATGTGACTGTTAAGCAAATCTATACTAGGACAGTCCTGGTTTCTATAGGAAATATATTGCGGGGTGGGAGAGAATGTATCAAAGAATTGAAAGTTAAATGTAGCCCTATAGGTTGAAGCTTTTCTGGGTTTTGCATTTAAATTTTAAGTTGCCATGAAACATATGGGGAACCAAGCAATCGTTCTTCAAGAACTACAATTTGGACTGTGCATTTAGTTGATCAGCTATCGTCACAGTACTTTGGACAGTTTTCTTATTGCTATTTCACTTCTTATCCTCACCTTTCCTTAAGGTCACAGGATCCCAACGCAGCAAGGTAAAATAATGTGTTGTGTGCTTATGTGGGACTAATTTTGTGACATGTGGTTTTATTAGACTCAACATCTTGGTCAAGTTTTCTTAAGCAGCCTTGATGCTTTAAAGTCTTTGCAGTTCCCAAAGCAGAATATTTTCCAATTAAATGATCAGTTTTCCACCTGAATTCCCAATGTTGTAATTAGAATCTTGATTTTTATTTTTAGGCCAATTATAACAGAATATGATGGATGAAGCTTTTTTATTTACACTCAGTAAATGCTAGATAATTGATAAACTGATGTTAATATAATTACAGTGATTACAGTGAAAGTTGAACAATGATTAAAGATATTTTCTTATTTCCAATCTTAATGTCTATGGAGATTCTCAGTCATCCAGATCATAGTTATCCCAAAGGTGCTTTTCCAAAGAAAACAACTGGACTTTGTTTTTCCTTGAAGATGTTTCACTTCTCATCCAAGAAGCTTCTTCAGTTCTGACTGAATAGTGCAAATCGATACGGAACCTTCTTGGAACTGCTGAAAGGACAACATGGTCCTTTGCAGTATTCAAATGACCCTGAAATCACAGATAAACCTTCAAGTGGCCTCAATGACTCAGAAATAATGCAACAACCACATGACTGCAAGGAATATAAATCCTCCCACCCTCCACCATTAGTCAGAACTGAAGAAGCTACTTGGATGAGAAGTGAAATGTCTTCAAGCAACAGCAATATCCAGTTGCCTCTTGAAAAAGACCTTTGGAATTCCAATCTTAATCCACATAATTTCTTGTTAGAATATTATTTATTTATATAATGTGTTCAAGAAATAATTTGCTGTACAGCCCAGTAAAATCTGATATATTTCTTATATGTAATATGTCTTCATGCAAAATCATTACTGAATTTTAGTACTGAAAGTAAAACATTCTACAAATATCTGACTTTCCAGTTTTTTATAGGTTATAGATATGGCAAACGCACGAGAAACAATATGAGAAGTTGCTCTATCTAATATTTCCTTAGTCATGAGAAAAGACTGACAATAGAAACAAAGACATAAAGATTGCATAAATCTTTAATAAAAATGGCACAGGTATTTTGAGAAAAAAATAAGCAAGTGATCCTAGAATATGAAAGCAAGATTTGAGTGTGGGAATGAGTTTTTAATGTTGCTCTTTGAACTGTCTTTTCTTAGCTAGCTGCAGAAAATATTTAAATATTGAGTATTTTTTTAAATTTTTCTCCATTTATAAGAGCTTTCCATGAAACTTATAATAACTAATGAAGGGATGAGCAGTTTTTGTCAGTGACTGGTGGAATGTTAAAATGAGGAATTATTGTAGGAATCTACCAATTTGTGGCAAAGAAAACACATTTTATTTTTCCTCATTGTAACTAAATTCTCATGATATTTTAACAAATAGTAACACATAATGTGGATTGAAATTCTTGCCCAATTTAAAACAATTTAAAAAAATTACTTTATCTCTTTAAAAGAGATTACATGGATGAAAAAGATGAAGGACATAATGGGAAATCACAGGAGACTTGCAACAGAAGATGTGTGGATCCCCATCATGGTCCTTAGAACATGTCTGAATTATTGCTGGGTAAAAGCCTCATTTGAAATATTCAAGAATTTCCTCAAAATATTCAGGATGAAGACATGCTTAGCTTTAGAGAATAATTCCAGTGAATTCTATAGATATATAAACATGACTGAAATCAAGATGCATTTCTGCTAGGTTTCTGTTCCTAACATGCTGCTGTCAGCAGCAGAGAAGAGAGCTCTTACAGAGCCATTAGAATTTTACAGAGTTTTTATTGTTTGTGAATTGCTGTTTTCTATATTTTTTGATATCTCATCTAGATTAAAGATATAAGAAGCCAGGCCTGTGTGTCTGCTGTCATTCTTCAGCATTCTTCTTGTGGGTCACCTTTACATTTCTTTCTCCAACAACGACATCACAAGTACAAAACCAAAATTGAATTGGGCAGAATTAAACTATAAACTATTTATGTTTTTGAGGTTGCAGTCTTACTTGCACCAGGGAGAATATTCCATGAAACAAAATATTTTTTTAAAAAATGTAGTATTACACTACAAATGTTATAAACATACCAAGAGGTATATTTTATATGCAAATTAAGTTTCCAATAATAAGATATTTTTTTTATGTTAAAGCAGTGAAATAAGTATATATTTGCATTAAAAGTATTGCATACAGTTTTACAAATTATTGTCTCCCTCCCAGCAGATTTTGAATATATACAGAAAAATTTCCAAAGAGCTTTGACAGTTCTGTAAATGTTACAGTTTTATTTGGGGCTTGGTTATGTATTTCCTAATTTAAAAGATGAATTGGTTCTTTGTAACACTCTGCAGGGATTCATTTAATTCTCATTCTAGTAATACCATATGCATTTCAGTTTAGGTGATGATTTGATATGGAGTTTATTTTCCAGACTCAAGATAGATATTTTAAAAAATTAAATTTGATACAGTGGTTAAATGTACCATATTAGGAGATGGGGAATTGTGAGTTCTAGTCCTGCCTGAGGCACAAAGCTATCTGGGTCCGTTTGGGCCATTCTGTGTCAGCTGTAGGCAGAAGGACAAAGCCACTTCCCAAAAATTTTGGAAAAAAAAATTGCAGGAACTTGTCTACAGTCAAAGACACGCATACATACAGATGCAAATTATAAGAAGGGTTCTTTGTAGCTGGGATGCTAGAAAACTTCTGAAAGCCAAAATGAATTACCACTGGGGTAATTATAACTTCTGTTGAAACATTTAAAAAAAAAACCAACCATGATAAATTATATAGAAAGAAAGGAAGATTTATTAGTTTTGATTAAGAGGTGATTATTGGTCGACTACCATCTATTTAATCTCAACTTTTAGTTGATCACATAGATTATTTTTTCTCCAGGTGTTCCCAACCTGGTCCTTCAGGTTTTCCAATGATGCAATTGTTGGAACTTAATTGAAACCATCCATCTTGTAGATGGATAGCTCTTCTCTTTCCTTCCATCCTTCCCAGCAGTATATATATATATATCTACAGAGAGCTAAATTTGGGCACAATGCGTCTGAAGTATGATAGTTTTAGTATGAAAAACCTTACATATCAATAAACATATCCTGACTTCTTCTTTTTCAGTATTCTTTGACTTTCTGAATTATTGAGTGTACACCAGCAATAATGTCTTTTTCTTCCTTGGTCTTTTTTCTAAAAACAACTTGAGCACCTGTTGCTTCCCTTTTCCAAGCAGGCCTGTAATTTATATTGGATGATATTAAGCATTATTTTGATAGCTGGAAGTTAAGGATATTATACAATGGTTTGTATGCTGTTAAATCTGTTTTCTTTTGTTTGTAAATTGACCTCTTCCAATCTGTTGGCAGAGTTCTTTACATATCCCATCAATTCCTGTGGCATATCCTCTTTTTAATGACCTAATCAAACTTCATCTTTTAGTATTAAAGATAAGTAGGAAATATCTTATAAGGTATCTTAGATTTTTACTTCTTTGTCCTATGGAACTTTAATATACTCCTTCCATCTTTATTTGATCTTACTTGAAGCAATTAGTATCTACTAGCCTTTTTTTATATGCCACTCTCTGAGATTGATACCTCTTTCTGAAATCAGAGCCCTGAACAGCTGATTGTTGGCAGCATTGCTCAGGCCCACTGGCCAGCTGGTCATTGCTCAGGAGGCCTCTTTGTCATGGTCCAAGCAGCTGTTCATCATCTGAACCGGAACCAGTTGTTTGTCGGCTACATATGCATCTGAGTCCATGCACCCACCGCCCATCACCAGGGAACTGTAGGTGTGGCAAACCCTAGGATCAGGGTTTGACAGGTGACTTCCCTCTACCAGGGCCTGTAACACAGTAAGCACAGGCAGTAAGCAGTAATCATAAATGGTATCGGACTATCCAGGTCCCTCCCTGGTTTGTGGGGATGCTTCTCATGAAATTCCTTTAGCAGTCAGACCGCCCTAATATTTCTACTTGCCACCCAGGAAGTCTCTGTGATGGGATAAGCTTTCAACCATACCAGATATTGCAACTGGCCTCTGTATCTTGGAATCAAACACCTGGTTGACTTCAGAATGGGTCTCCCCACCACCACCTCTGTAGGGCCAGGCAATGGAAGCGGCCTGGGCCAAGTGGTGCCTTCCCTACCCACAAGCTCTGCAAGGTCTCTATCCACTCCCTTGGGTTAATGGCGGTAAGAGCTTCCTGTGGGTATTCAGGTATGGGGACAAATTCCACTCCAATTACCACCCTGAATGGAGTAAGACCTGTGCTGCTATGTATTGCATTATTATATGCCACCTCTGCAAACTGCAGGATTTTCAACCAACTGCAGTTGGTTTGCTGGTAGGTGACATAGCACCTAAGGTACTTCTCTACCATGGTGATAAGTCCTTTCTGCTGTTCTGACTTCGCTGTAACAGAACCAAGAAACCAACTTCTTGTTCCAAAAAACAAACAAACTATTTTTATTTAGTTCTGTGAATTACTGGCATTCACACACTGAAAAGTCCAGGCAATAATCCTTCCAAGGGTTAATTGCAGTAACTGACCTTATCAGTCCTTGGGATACTTGCCAAGCAGGTAGCTTGGTCTCAAAGCTGTAAATTAAATGCTGGCAAGCACTCTCTGAGGCACGAACGAGGATAAGCAAATCTTCTGAAAGAAATCTGAATGGTTGTCTCCTGCAATCACCCCTGCAATCACACCTCCCATTTCCTCCTATTTATCCCCCAGCCAGGGAGGGGGAATTCAGCATCCATGTGTGCCCTTCCTCCCAAGTCAGCTCCCTGTCTTCAGCTGCCATTGCTCTAGGAACCAGGGGTCAGTGAATAATTGAGACTGTATGTGATGAGTCAGCTCATCTGTGCTTGCTGAAGACTGCCGGGCTGGCACCTGCGCAGCTTGTGGGAGAGAGGGGGGAATGATGGCATGTACCACCTCTTCCCATTGACTATTGTATTGGGGTATCTGAGATAAGGCATCTGCCAGGAAGTTTCTCCCTGTGAGGATGTATTTCAGGGTGAACTGGAAGCATTGGAAATACTGTGCTCACCACATCTGTTTGGGTGACAATTGCTGCAGGGCCTGGAAAGCCTCGAGGTTCTTGTGGTCCATCCACACCTTGAACAGCATGTTACTCCTCTCCAGGAGGTGACACCATGTCATCAGTGCCCACCTGACCACAAATGCCTCCTTCCACCATTTGGTCTCAATGAGTTTCTGGGAGGTATAGGCGCAACCTGCCCTGTTCATTTGCCTGTAGACAGTGGCCACCATCACACGAACGACAAATAACTGTTCAGGATCTGGGTGTTTAAGGACGGATTCCTTGATGAATAAGGCCTTCAGGATTTCAAAGGCTTGTTGGCAGCCTATTGTCTATTGGAGTGGCTGGCCTGGCCTGGGTTTAGCCACCATATGCTTGGTCTTTAGGAGGTCAGTTAAGGGCGAACCCACCCTGGAAAATGAGGGAATAAATTGCTGGTAGAAATTAGCAAAGCCGGAGAAACACTAGAGCTGCCTATGGGTTTTCAATGCCTGCCACCCCAGGACAGCTTGAACCTTCGTAGGATCCATTTCTACTCCAGTACTGGAGACATGATATCCCAGGTAATCCAACC
Source organism: Myanophis thanlyinensis (assembly GCA_017656035.1). Classification (NCBI taxonomy): domain Eukaryota; kingdom Metazoa; phylum Chordata; class Lepidosauria; order Squamata; family Homalopsidae; genus Myanophis; species Myanophis thanlyinensis. The sequence goes on along the minus strand of JAEANM010012799.1, from coordinate 2,321 downwards.
AGGTGTGGTGGAACTTGCACTTTGACAACTTCACATACAGGTTTGAAGCCAACAGCTTCTCAAAGCCTGTTCGACTAGCTGGGTGTGCTTGGCCATGGTTTTGTTATAGATTAGGATATTGTCAAATAGCTCTTTATACAGGTGCTCATGTAACACCTCATTGATCAGCTGCATAAATACAGCCAGCCCCCCTAAAGGCCGAAGGACATCACCTGGAATTGGTAACTCCCCAAGGAAGTTACCAGGCTGGATGAACACCCTGGCTAAGTTCTTGTCTATATACTTGTACAGCTCCTCCATTTCTTTGGGGTCATTGAATACATTTTGGGCTTTGATAGTTTTGCCCCAGTGGGGATTTTGATGGCACAATTGGTTGGGCAGTTTGGAGGTAGCACATCACACTCCTTGCTAAACACATCTGTCAAGTGTGCATAGATCCAGAGAAAGAAGGGATGAGTCTGGGCTTGTATGGATAGGTCCCTTCCCCCATCATCCATCTCTCTCTCTCTCCTATCTTAGAGCCTGTTTTTGAGGAGGGGCAGAGGCTCGATTCTTCTCAGTTTCCAATAGCTGCTTTCCACCATATTGTGGGACCCACTTGTCCAACCAGGCTAAGCTCAGGATTATAGATTCAATCATCACGGGCACTATAATGAACAGTGTCATCTCCCAATGTTGGCTCATCACCAGCTCCATGACATGGGTGTTTAGGACCCCTCCCCAAATAAGGACATATCTTCTTGCTCAAACCTTATGGGTGTGGGCATTTCTATAACCCATATCCCCAGGTTAGAGGCCACTAGTGAACCCTGAGTCAATTAAGACCTTGTACCTGGTCCCCTGACCTGAGTGCAGGGCTGTTAATGGTCATGGGGATGACGAAGGATTGGATGGGCTTACTTACTATTGGGTCCCCGTTGTCCTCACTGTCATAGGCCAGCTGTTGCCTGCTGCTGTCGCCTCACCCCCTCTGCTGATGATGCTGGTGCTTCCAATGCTTGGTGAGCTGCCCTGAAGTTCTCAGGGGTCTTCCGAGGTGACATTTTGGCCTACCTTGGCTCAGGTGGTCTTGGTTTAGTCTGCGGAGTAGGGACCAAGCATTCAGCTGCAAGATGGCTTGTTTGGTCACACAGGAAACAATTCAGTATTGTCCATGGCCAAGCTGCTCTTCCTGGAAGAACTGCCACAGAAACAGGGGCCACCTGATTGGTGCCAAACAGACACTCAGTGATTGTGGTCTGGGACTTAGCTCCCCCTTGGAGCAACACTCCCACAGCTCAGTGTCCAACTCAGTGGCAGCCTGGTACCAGTCACACAACCGGTGAGGAATGCCCCAATAGGCATAAGCATGGCATAAAGTACAATCCAGGTCCTGCTTGAAATGGTGATCCAGCAGGCATTCAGCCATCCCCTCACCGGCAATCTAGAAGAAGTCATGGACATATATTCCCCTGTCGAGCAACCTCTCTGTCGTAGTGTGAAGATCTCCTCCTCTGCCTGGGTGGATTCGATTCATGTCTTCAATTCTTTGTTAATTTCCTTCCTAAGATCATTGTCTTTTTTCACTTCTGTTTATATTATCTTCTGGGCAACTTCTAAGAAGATTGCTTGATCTTTGATTTGTTTTCTTTTATATTCATCCCAAACAAATTCTTTGATTTCATTCCAAAAGTCCTGTGGTTGATACACAGTCTTGCCTCATCTCTTTCAGGAATACCTTCACAGTCACCCTCACCAAAATGAAGCCTGTAGCAGGACTTCCAGAGAGGAGATGATCAGAGTAGAAAAAAATGCTATTAAGAAGTTATATTTATTAATCTCTGAATATGTTTTTTCATCTCTCATATCTCTATTATTATTTGTACTTTCATATTTTTGTTCATATAATGAAATCTGGCATTTTCAAGCATTTGAAAGGATATAACTTGCCACCCGCATTTGAAATGAACATTATTCCCAATAATGTGTCATGTATTCAATACGTAATATACCAAAACTTGGCTCTATTGCTTACTCATTCCATCTTATTTCTATGCTCTCATTAGCAACAGAATCATGAACCAGAATTTAAATTTTCATTATCGCATTTCACTTGATCTTGACCATGTTCTTTCTCTCTGCTCTGCCTCACTATCTGCCCTCCCTTATACTGCATAATGCCTCGTATTTGATTGAGTGTACCCAAGCTGTTTCAAGGTCTTGTAGCTGTTATCTCTGTGATACACGCTTCACTGGCTTCCTGTGGCTGCACTGGCTTCCTGTGGCCTTCCGGGTACAATTCAAGGTGTTGGTACTCACCTTTAAAGCGCTCCATGGCTTGG
>JAEANM010012797.1:0-14660 GCA_017656035.1 Myanophis thanlyinensis | reverse complement strand
TATCTTGCTTTGCATGTAATGAGTCTATCTCATATATTAGTTTCACCTTTTAAGTTGCATTTACTGAAATAAATGAAATTTTGTACAATATTCTAATTTTCTGAATTTCACCTATATATCTTTAAGAATATCAGTGATGTCTTCACATAGCATGAAGCATGACATGGGGATGAAGAAAAATCAGCTTTTTTTTCCCTGGGGATTTCACTTCCTTTGGAAATCAGACTGGCTTGATTTCAAGTGGCATAATCCTGTGCTATCTTTCTTGTTCCTAAATCCAAAACACGCTTAAAAGTTCCCAATACCTTTTAGTGTCAGAAGAGAAAATACTAATAACTAAATGGTGGATTATATAAACTGGGTATAATTAAGTCAAATATTAGGAGATGTTGTCCTGCCATCATCCAACTTTGAGAATATGGTCTCAATATTCCAAACTGCATTCTATCCCTATCCTGGAAATGATTGTGATGTAATATTTGCAGGAGAGAGCATTGTACTTCTATATTTAAAACATTGAAATGTGGCTGCCAAATCCACGATGACTTCTGCATGCATACAAGATTCTTTTCTTTTGGTTATAGATCATAAATACTAAATAGTAGGACAAGATTTATTTTTAAAATGTCTGCCTCATTTCATGAAATAGATATAGAAATCCTATCTGGAAGAAACGCTAGCTACAGAAGAACAATTGCAGGTTTTGATGGCTTTCAATGAGCAGGCAATTAATTTTTAGGTAGAAGAACATTCAAATATGTGATTATTCACTTCGATTGGTTTATAGTGATAATGTTATTAAAATGCCAAATCAGTAACATTATTTAAACTGGAAACTGAAAACACTAAAATCAGAATGATAAAACAGTACCATGATTACAAAATACTATCATTTTGTTCAGCTTTGTGATTTTTTTTTTTAATTTTGTTATTCACATCCCATATTCTGAGTACAAGCAATTAAAGAAGTTTTATTTTGTTTTGGTTGCAATATATATGTTTTACCACCTTCTTAGATTTAGTTTATTTCTATTTATTCCATTTGGTTGCACATGCATTTGTTATAAAACCCAGTCTATTCAACTAACTTTCTGCCTCTGGTTTTACCAAGTTGTAGAGCAAAAATGCTTTTCTTCATAACTAGGTATATTGTCTTCATCAACATACCAACAAAGAAAATGTGAAAAATCTTAATCAAAAGATGGGAAACGAACACTAATATGTACTACTTAGTATCATTTTGGATTTGAAATAAACACAGTGGGAATTTGAAATATCCCAGATCAACCCTATGTTACACAGAATAAGATAGTTATTTCAAGGTGCATAGAATGGGTGGTGAGAATTGGCTCTAGTTTCATAGTGAAACATCTATGTGTCCTTTAAGATAGCTTGCTGCCTTCCACCACAGTGTAAAATGCATATATAATTTGTCCCTTAGTCTAGGTAGCCATTATTTGTTAAAAATACAATTTTTTTCATTTTTCTCCAATGGAAAAGTATGACTATACTCTGTTTTAGGTATCAACACAGTGTTTATCTGGTAAAATTTGTTAGAAACATGTACATCTTTTTATAGGCCATATTAATTAGATCTTTATATTTGTGTGTGTGTGCGTGTGCGTGCGCGTGCGCACACGCACATAAACATACATGGGTGTGTTATAAAGATGCAAAGCAAATACTTAAGACTGCTTTAACAAATCAGCTTACATAAATGTAAACATTTTGCAAAGTCAAGAAATCAAGAGACTGGTATTCTTACTCACTAAGTATTTATATTTTACTGGAATCCTAGCCATATCCTAACTCAGGATTTGAATAATTCCAATAGCCTGTATCCTAAATTCTTTCTAAGCACCCCTGCCACTACATATCAAAAAGCTGAAGCTATCTTTTCTACCCTACACTCTTTACAATTATAGACAAAGGACTGGCTCTTAAAGCAGCTTCCATTCACAAAATAAATTTTGAGGAGAATATGACATTTTCCCCTTTTCTTGTTTTCTTTGCAAGCCTCCATGTGTCTTCCCATAATATTCCAGAGTAACTCTGGAATATTATATTTTGAATTTATATTTTGAATTTATAATATTTTGAAGCAAATTTTAGAGAAAGAATTTTAGGGAAAGTTCCAGAGGGGACCTACCTACCTCCCCCTTTCTTCCAGCAGAAATATTCTGAAAGACAAAATTCAGCCTATAGGAATGCTAAACTGAGCCAAGAAATAATTGCAGCAATCTGGTATTTGTAAAATTCCAAAATTAGTGTTGGTCAATCATTTTGTGAACAAGCAACATAGTAAAGTCTGTGAGGCAGTTTGTACTGCAGAACAAACTGTAACAAAGCATAAGAACAAGAGTGACTTTTCTTTTGTCTAACTTTCTATGTATTGGGGCGGAATATTAACATTTTTAAAAACTGTTTTAAATTTTAATTCAATTTCTTTCTAACAAGTAATAATGAATGAATAGAAAACTGGCCATGTAATGTAAAATGATTGTTTATAATTCAAATCTATTTAATAAAAAATAATCCAAGCACATAGACATCATAATGGAAAAATATATTTGTAGAGAAAGACATCCTTTCCCTTTTTCTCTGGAATCTGTTTCAGAAGAATAGGAGATCCTGTTCCTATACTTTTAAAAAAAATTAAATTAAAGAGTCTAGTTTTCTTCTTTAATCAGGATAATTAGCCTCAAGAAGTTTTAACAACATAACTAGTACATAGCAGAGAAGAGAGTAATAATGAGTAAAGGACTTTGTTTTATTCACCAGTTAGTAAGTGTTTATTAGCAAACAGATAAACAGACAGCAAATGTGACCAAAAATATAATTACACAACTGTGTGAAGCAGAACTTAAAACAAAAGAAACAACCTTTAACGGCTTCCTATACTTTCACTACCAATTTTACTCTACTGGTTCCAGTTGTCCCAATTTTTGGGAAAGGCCTGAGTTTCAACCTTGAGTGAAAAAGTATCCCTACAGCCCTTGCTAATTTCAGGATCTGCTAAATAGAAAATCTAGTTGTTTTTCTAATCTGAATTCCATGCTCTTGTCTAATGAGAAGATAAGATAGGGCCTTTCTGGAAGTATAAAATACTTATAGTTACCAGCAAAACTGCTAAATCCTTACAGAAAGATACCAGTAAGAGGAAATAAAATACAAAACTTGGTATCCAAATCGCATATTATACAATACTAATTGAGTTGGATTGATAGAAAAACAATTGGTAGGTAGACCTGAAATTCTCCTATCCTCACCTAAATCCTTATGGTGAGCAATGTCTGGAAGAAGAGAAGAATGACAAATACAGAGTCACGGATGTGTGAGTCAGACAGCCACACAAATTTGTTTAATAAACAAACGAACAAATAAACAAACAAATAAATAAATAAATCATATTTTTTTAAAAATTGCCTTCCTACTAAATCTGTGTTTTTGTCATCTGTTGAGATCTACTGTCTCTTTAGGTTTTGAAATCTTGCTTCATTGTTCTTAATACCTTTTGACCATTTGAACCCTTGCTGAATTCCAAATTAAAATATCAGTTTTCTTGTTCCACAGATTCTTGATAAAGTTTAAGATGGAAAAGGATATTCCATTGCTTTCTAACAAGCAATAACGAATGAGTAGAAAACAGGCCACGTATTGTAAAATGATTGTTTATAATTCAAATCTTCAGAGCTGGCAACTTTTTAAAAACTTGTAGGGAGAAGTTTATCTGTATGAACACTGACACATCACCCTATTTAAGACTTTAGAAAAAGTTTAGGGTAGGTGGGATATCATAATTGTATTTCTGATTAATTTCTAGTCCTACATTTTGAATATTTTCTGTCTACCATGAAGTGTATCTTGGAGAGGACATGTACTGAAGGAAATTTATTTATGAGCAGTATAAATATAATTTAATTTATAAGGCCTAAAAAAAAGAATAATTACCCTGACTTTCAGGATAAATACACAGAATAGACAGAAAGGTTGTTAGATGTTTTTCCTGGTTTTTGCCTTAATTAGCTCATTTGGCTGAATTTGTCATTAATCACTTTATATGTATATTGCTTGAGTTATGTCTTTTAGATGATAAGGGGAAAAGCCAGTTTTTCAAATATGGCCACTGTCTCCAAATATAATTATACAGAATGCTAATCCTTAGGTGGCATTTTAAAATATATGGTTTGTGTGTTGATTACTTCTCTGAAAATTATTAGCTCAGCACAATTATTCTGATTTATGACCAGAAAGAAACTAGTTCGCATTGGCTCCTGGAATAAAACAGATCACTAAATTCTGAAAATATCATCTGTGCTTTGTATTAGTCATGTTTAATAATTAAGAATCTGCTCAAAAACAATGGAAAGAAATAGATCCTTGCCCCATTTTTTTTCATCTCTCTCACACAAGTACACTCCATGATTACCGTGTGTGCATGTCCTGTAGATCTTAGAGTTTTGGTTTCTTTTCTTTTTTACAAAAAAAAAAAAATCACACCATTAAATGCAATGATGAAACTTTCTTTTATATGCACATGCAACCAATACATAATACATTAATTAATTTCTACACTGTGTGACTGCAATTTGTGATTTTACTGCTGGCTTGTCCATTGATTTTGCTTGTCGAAAGCTAGTTGTGACCACAGGACACTGCAATAGTCCTAAACACTTGCTAATTGCAAACAATCCAAATATTGATCATGTGACCACAGACATGATGCAATAGCCATAAATGGAAGAATTGGTCGTAAAAATCACTTTATCACTGGGGTTGTAACTTCCAACAGGACAGTTGCTGAATAGGACTCTTATTAAATGAGGTCTGTCTTTACCCATGTACAAAAATGATTCATCATAGCTATTCATTTTAAAACAGGTAAATGTGCATAATAATAATTTCTTCCTCTTTTTCCCTTTACCTCATGCAAAACAAATTTCCATTACTTATTCATCAGTAGGATATTCCCAAGAATCACTCTTCCATCCTAAAATAGCATTCACTTGGCTTCAAGGCATGAGCCATGTTCATGTTGTAAATACATGAGATGCTCTCTTTTACAATAAAGGAACAGAGAAAGTTAACAAACAAGTGTAATAATTTGGCACAGTGGTAAGTGATACTCCCTTGTGAGTCTATGTACTGTTAAATCATTCTCTGCTGTTACTGCCAAAGCTAAGAGAACAGAAATCAACTGTCTTCTTTCACTGTCACGTGTCTCAGTTTTGCACTTGAAAGAAACTGTTAATACCTATACAATTAAAATGTTATTTTGGGATAATTCTTCTCTTATTTTGCATGTTAAATTGGTTTCTTATATAGTCAAACAGTTCTTTGTAGTAAATCAACTTGGCATTTGAAAATGGAAATATCTCTATAGCTACTTTATTAGCCACAGCTAATGCAATGGCAAACATTAATTGCCATGCTGGTGATTTTTCAGTGGTGTGCTTTCCCTGGGAAAGTGACTTCTGTTTTTAAACTTTGTTCTCAGGGTACATGAGAATTTCTTTTAAATTTCTTTGGATAATGCATTAGAACTCACTTACTGATGAAGGTCATTGCAGTTGTTTTTTGTTACATATCTTTCTGACACTTCCTTCTTCCCATACTTGCCAATTTGGAGATCTCAGATGGAAGATTTCTTGCTTTGGGAATTTAGTGGATTATCAGGGAAGTTGTTCATTCCTGAAACGATAATTATATAATGTAAGACTGATTGCTTCCTTTGGACCAGTGTGCATTTTTATTGACCACTGACTCTCCCTACTCCCACATCTATCAGGAAAAATCATTTCTTAGATGTTATGCCTACGTTACCTACATTGTTGCACAATTTTTGACTTTGCTGTTTTCTTTGTGTTCCATTTGGCTCTTATTGAATAAGCTACAAATGAAGCACATATAACACAGGAGAAGGTGAGCCAGAGACAAATAAGTATGAACTTTGGAGAGTAATTACATAATTATACCCAGCACAACAAACTGGATTTGGAACATGCTAGGGGCAAGAACAGCACCAAAAATAGCTGCTCTATCAGCAAATTGCATGATAATACACACACTTCTTTTTCTGCCCTAAGTTAGATATGTTCCCTGGCATATCTTGCCCTTTTTCTTATTTCTTCTTGCAAGCCACTTCCAAAATCTTCCAAGAATGGAATGGCACTATACATACAGTTGCCAAGAATGGGTTGTAATATGCAGTTACCAACAATGACTCAATGGAATCAGACAATAGAAGATATGAAGAACAAATATTTAGAAAGCAATATTGCAAATTTTTTTGTTTGCAAATGGAACAAGATACTCCCCTCCCTCATATGCCCTAGTGAGGAGATGGTATTGATTTACCATAGTTTTTCTAGCCAGTCTGTGCTAGCAGAGAGAATGGGATGAGGGGTATGTATTTTGGCTGGAGATCAATACATCAGTAAAGTAATTGAAAACTGTGCCCTGATGCTATGCTTGTTGGTGACAGGGATCTCAGTGAGCCCATAGTGACACATCAGGTAAGCAAAGACCCAGTCTTTGAAAGCAGGGCCTCATTTTCTTCAGGCCTAAAGAATTTAAATGCACTTAAAACTAAGAGAAATGTGACATACGAATAGGGAAGTCAATTCGTGTTCCCAAAGCATTTTAAAACTGAAAAAAAAAATCAGATAAATACATTACTTCAAATTTGGCTTAGTGATAAAAATCATGTTAGAAAAAATGTTCATTGATGTTTCCCCAAAAGACTGAAAATACTGCACCAAAGCTTTCAACATATTAATAACTGACTTCAAAGCAGAAACTGACCTTTGTTTTCCCTGCAATATCATTTTACATTTGAAGCCACTAATTTTATGGTGATATTCATTCCATGCAGACTCAGCTCAGCAAAGTTCAGCACAGAGAATAAGAGACTGGTATAAAACACATCAAATGGCAGTATAAACAATAGCAATTCTCCTCCTTTGGGATGCCTTTTCTTTCATCCCATCCCTAACCAGAGGCAATACTTGAAGGTTTTGGAGTGTAAAAGATGGCTGATGCTAAATTAATAGAAAAAAGGGAGTAAGTGCCAGGTGAAATTGAATAGATCTAAAGAACATTCCAGAAATCATTAAAAGAAAACAAACAGAAATCACAATTCTACATTGCTGTAAGATTTCCTGACTGACAGACTTTACTTGGATCCAGATCTAAGCGTTCGTGATGATCTCCACATAAGCTGGGACTTTAGTGCCCCAAATTTCTAGCTAGAGCAATCTATAGTAATCTATAGAAGCCCAAATTATTGCCATGGTAAAATGTTTCACATTCTAGGTATCGTTCTAATGATGTTCTGCAATGTTATAAATCAGAGCCCATGTTCAAGGCATGTGAATCACTTCACTTACCTTCTCCATCACTGCAACTGCCCTGTAACACAGCCTAAGTATGTTAATTCTATATGATAGTTAGAAAAAAGAGATGAAAATTGAGGCTGTGAGAATAAACTCTTGATAAAGAGTAAATTTTTGTTTGACCCTTTGATTCCTGGTAATTTAAAAGATTGTGTCCATATAGTTTTCTTAGAAATAGTGGGAACTGGTTTGCTTTCCAAATGCTAAGCAGACAGGACCATGGTGAACATCACCTTCCTCAATATATGCCTTTTCCTGCATAATTTTCCCCAATATGTACATTTTTACACAGAAATATTTTAAAAGTAATATTAGTGCACTGTGTGAGTTATGTGCTCTTTGATTGCTTACTCTGAATTAAGTTTTCTGTTTCATAGAATGTTGCTCTAAGTGGAATTCTCTGACATTTCAGTACACATGGGCAATTCAAATGATAGCCACATATGGCCTCATCCGTATGAAACAAACTTGAATGTTGTCTATATACAAGTGATGATATTGAGACATATGAAGATCTCAGAAAAGGGAAAGAAGAATGTGGATAAATAAAACAACAAACAGATTGGTAATCCCAAACCTCTTGGGAGATTTGTTTGAGAATTACAAGTGTCCCAAAGGGGCAAGGGAGAAACTAAGTAGAATCCTAAATACAATCTAGAAAAGTGACACTGTAGGAAACTAAAGACAAATACAAGTTAGAGTGACACAATGCAATAATCTTCCAATCTTTGCACCTTGCAGATACAGTATGCTTTATACCTATTTACCAAGTGATAAATTTACTGATGAGCAGAATAGTTTCTGTTACTGAATCCCCTTTTACTTCGTTCTGTTGTTCTAATTAACAGGAACTAAAGATTTTGTTTGTTTAAAAAAAACTTTTATACTCCTGCACTATTTATAAAACTCATGTTTAGCATTTTTAAAAAGGATTTAATAGCTATATAAAAATAATATTCCTTGGATCCAGATTCAATAATCCTTTAGAACAGACACCTTGAAATTATGATATGTTTGCATTATTTAGTTTGATTATAGTACACTATATATTGATATAGCTGAACTGCAAAACATTAGCAACGAGTAAAATATTTTAAGTTCAACTTTCACCAATAAAATTGTTTCTTTTGAGTGCTTCAGTTAATTAAATTCTTCAGGAATTATTTTATGGTAATTTGCAAGTAAAAAAAAAAGTCACACCTGAATAGCAATGATATCAAGACAACAAATGTTGGTGGGTGCTTGATTTTATAACTTCTCTTTGTTATTTTATTAGTGTAGTTCTTGGTACTTTAATATTCAGATAGAACTTGTACAAAAAACTTGTCTCTCATTTCTGACATTCAGAAATAAAGTTTATTAAGAAATACTGACTAAACATAAAATTATCTCTTTCTTTTTTTAATACCTGAAATATTGGAAATTAATTATAAATATTTGAAGCATCTTTTTATTATTCTTTCCTGTGCATTTTGTGCTCTAATAAATAAAGAGAAACCAATAACCCAGCAAAATAATCCTATTTAAAGATAAACATTTTCTGCATGAGTAGAACATTGCTTGAGGTACTGAAGAACAATAAAGTTTATTATCAACATTTCCCTTGCGTACCAAAGGTTTTGTGGATATCGTTTTACAACTGTCAGCTCTTAGTTGAAATGATGTGGCTGACAGATGAGACAGATGAGAATCTTAAAAATTCAGCTTCTTTCAAATATTCCAAATGAACAAGAGCTGCCTAATTTGGCCTCTATTGAAAACAACAAAAAGGCCTTGTGATTATGCAGTTTTATTTCACTTTGTTTAGTGCAATTTTTGTATGCATAAATAATTTTTAATGATTCTCAACCTGTTACACTGTTAATTCTACTACGCAGAAAGATTTCTTTAAACATAGTTAAGACAACAGCAAGCTATAAATGGAACTCCATTTTTCTTCCTGAAATTTATGAATCATGCTAAATGACACATCAAATACATTTTCTAACAATCTTTATTTAGTTCAGTTTCAATTATATTTTTTTATTGTAACATGTCAATATATTAGTTCAAAATACTGAAAAATTAAAAAAAACCTTAAAGGTGATCATAGACATGCAGAATGTAAAAGATATGCAAGTATCTATTTTCTTAAGTATAAGCATGTCTGTTTAAAAAAACAGGGAGAGAGCGAGAGAGACAAGAAAGAAAGAAAGAAAGAAAGAAAACTGACAAATGGAAAATTTATACTTTCTTTTTGCTTAAAATGGGGGGAAGTGTAATGGTAATTTTTGGATTTGATTATTGAAAAAGAAGTTAATTATGCTACAGAAGGGATCTCTCTCTGTAATCTAATTTAAATTAGGAAAGAGGGATAATAACTTCATTTGCAAATGCTGCAAAGAAGATTGGAAATTGCTTTAATTTTTTTCTTTTTTCCTTTCTTTAACTGTGTTGCTTTCTTCATTTTCTTTTCCCTTTTGCCTTTCTCTGGCTTTTCTTTATATATTTTCTTGTTCATCTTTGATCTATCTAAAAGTTTTCAATGGAATTTGTGTGTGTGTGAGTGTGTTATCCAACTTTCAAGATTCAAAAATGAAGTCACCTATATACCCATGTGCCTACTCCTATGTTTCATTGCATTTTGCTAGCACATATTATTTTTATTTAAATAATTTGTATCTATTTGTATGGTTATTCAAGGATCAAATTACAATAACAATATCATTAGATTTACTTGTGATGAAAATTATAAATCAAAGAAATGAATAAAATTTTACATGTCCTACTGTTGATTTGTCCAGAATTTTTTCCCTGCATTCAAGGTTGACTTCAGCTTCATACAAAAGTTTGATAGTAAAATCATTTGGAGAGCCTTTTTGCGTACTTGAAAACTATAAAAGGTGAAAATATTCCAGACAAATGCATTTCATATATAATCTAAATTAAATAGAAGGGTTCTAATCCGAAATCACTGTTATGGATCCCTGATAAAAATGAAATTATGTACAGTATTGTATACATTTGTATTAACTATACCCACATCATAAAAACATGCATGCACATGAACTCACACATGGTTACACATGTAATCTTCAGGCTTTCAAATTAATTTAAACAGAAATGAAGTGAGTGCTGTACTCTGTATATTTCCTCAGTATTTCATGTTTTTCCATTCGTTCATGTGGCATGTATAGATGTACATTAGAATTTTAACATTCTAGGTTACAAGAACATTCAATTTCCCAGCAATTCCTCTTACTTTTTTTCAGATGTAGGTGTTGTTAAAGTAGCATGCTACAAGCCATTTACGTCAAAGAGGTAATGCCATAATCATAAAGTGGTGGTATTGGAATTAAATATCCACAATGCTAAAGGAGGACTTAATAGTACTTGAATGATGAATTCATATACACACTGAATATCCTTTTATATGCCTTTGGATCTCTTTTACTCAAAGTTACCCATTTATTAAAGTTATTTTTATGAATTTATTGAAGTTCAAGTTGTATTTGAAATATTTAAATAATCTATACTGCCTAGAGATGAAAAACACAACAGGTGGTACAGAAATCTTTTAAATAAAGAGAGCCAGAAAAAAAAAACCTCACACAGAAAAAGCATAAAATTGTGTAAGAATAGCATACATGTTCCCAGTATCCCTGGTAATACTGCCAATTTGCTACACGCACTTGAAAAGTGCTAATGAATTCACATTGACTGGTTCACAAACCCTAAAATACATCCCTTTATCACAGCTAGTGCCAGCCTTTCACATTTGCCTCTACCAATTCTTATTCAATTTGTTGTTTTTGTATTTTCTCAAAGCAAAATAACTTCTTGGGAAATTGTCATAGACAGAGTGTAATGTGCATTTATTTAGTTTCGGGTGGCCAAAGTGTCCTATCTTTTATTGTAGAATCAACTCTCTAATGGTATGCATCTCTCCTGGATTCTTATATTTCAGTTATATCATAAATAAGCTCCTTGTGTCTGTCATTTTTAACAGAGTATGCTCAAGCTGAGGAATTGTTCAAGGATTTTACTATATTTTGCTGCCTACAAAGCTAGTGAACAATTTTTATAGTCTAGTTGTTCCCATTAATGCCTTCCTGTAATCACATATTTATATCTAGTTTAGTGAAAAGAAGGACAAGGGGTGACATGATAGCACTGTTCTAATATTTGAGGGGCTGCTACAAGGAAGAGGGGGTCAGCCTATTTTCCAAAGCATTGGAAGACAGAGAAGAAGAAGCAATGGATGAAAATTAATCAAGAGAAGAGCAATGCGGAAGAGTGAAATTGCTTTCCTTCAGAAATTGTGGGTTGTAATATGCAGTTTTAATATCACTGGAGGCTTTTAAGAAGACACTGGACATCCTCTTGTCTGGAATACCACAGCAGGTGTATGACTAGAAAGCCTCCAAGGACCTTCCAACTCTGTTATTTATTCTGTTATTCTGTTAAAACATTTCAGTTTATTGGATAGTGTAGGTTTGTAAATGAGTGGGTATAATAGAGAAAACATTTGGATTTTAAACGTGACCATGGGGAATTTTGCAATGGTTGTTAATTGTGAAAAAATGGTCAGAAGTCACTTTTTGCAATGCCATTGTAATTTCAAACATCACTCAATGAACTGTTGTAAGTGGAGGACTAACTATCTAATGCAGAACCAAGAGACAGCCACTTGGTAATCTTTAGTTTGTTATGCTGAGGCATCATGAATCTTCATAAATTCATTCTGTTATGTATTGAATACATATAGTTGTGTTAAGCCCTGTAAAGTGAAATTACTTCAACTGTTTTGGAGGGAAACTTAGAACATTCATATTTGGGCTGGATTTTTTCAAGTATTATGATTGGCTGAGGCACTGTTGACCCACAGTATAAATTACAGGGAATTGCCTGTTGAGTTCCAGTTGAGTCAATAAATGCTGTTGCATCTATGTTGGTCTGTTCTTGCCTATTGCAGCCTGACACACAATACATTCATCTATTGCCCTTAAGTTGAGTTGAGAATTGTTTTATAAGTAGTCCTTAACTTACTACCTTTATTGAGCACAAAATTTCTGTTGCTAAGTTTTGTCCCCTTTCTTGCCACAGTTAAGTTAGTAACACGAGTCTGGCTTATTCATTGACTTTGCTTATCAGAAAGTCTCAAAAAATGATCACATGACCCCCAGGATACTGCAGCTGTCATAAATATAAGTCATTTTCCAAGCATCTGAATTTTGATTATGTGACCATGGATATGCTGCAATGGTTTTAAGTGTGAAAAATGATCATAAGCCACTTTTTTCTGTCCTGTTGTAATTTTGAGTCAAGGACTACCTGTATTATCCATCTTTCAGTAAGACTCTTTTCATGTAATTATCATTTCCTGTATAACTCCTTCTATTAATAAGACTTCATTTATCCTACTCATCAGAGGCAGGAGTCTTTTGAATTTCAGAAGATTTTTTTTTAACTATGGGACTTTCCTGAGATAATTCTCTATTTATGTTTAAGACACTTATGAGGACTGTAACTCCTTTAAATGACTGAGTGTAATATTTGCATGCTTGGGTAGAGAGGTCGCTTGTCCCTGTGAGGGAGGATGCCTGTCTCCAGTTGGCATTGAATAACAGCCAATGACTGGAAATGAAGCGTAGTTGAAATACACAGCAGGGACTCTTAGAGCTGATTTGGATAATGGTCTAAAGTAACTGGTGAGAAATATAAATTTTCACACTCTCTAAAAAAGAGAAATAAGCAGTGAAGCATGTACTTTTCCAGTTGCAATTCCTCTGAAGGCCAATGTAGTCCCAAAAAAGATGTTTAAATTATTTGAATGTTTCTTTATAATAAAACAAAATAATAATTAAGTCTGGAGGATGAGTTTCACAGTTCATACTCCAAACATTTAGAAGAAATCTTGTAGAGGGAGTCAAGCTATTCTCCAAAGCACCCGAGGGCAGGACAAGTAAAAATCAGTGGAAACTAATTAAGGAGAGAAGCAACTTAGAATTAAGGAGAAATTTCCTGACAATTAATCAGTGGAACAACTAGCCTCCAGAAGTTGTTAATGTTCCAACCCAGGAAGTTTTTAAGAAGAGATTAGATAATGATTTGTTTGAAGTAGTATATCATTTCCTGCCTAACCAGGGGTTGGACTAGAAGACCTCCAAGGTGCCTTCCAACTCTGTTTTCTATTCTAGTCTAGTCTAGTCTAGTCTAGTCTAGTCTAGTCTAGTCTAGTCTATATCATGACAGGAATACTTTCAATGTGGTCATTTTTATTTTTGCAAAGATTAAGATTAGAACAGAAATGGAACAAATGGAAGCCTGCGGCACTAAACCAAAATTTCAATATAATCATAATAACTAATATTCTTTAAAAATCCAGATTTTCAATGCCCAAGCCAAACCATCTAAATATGTGTCCGTTTTTATTTTAATCATTAATATAATAACATAAAAGAGAACTTAATAACCTCTACAGAATTTCTTTGCATGTAACATATGGTGAATGTGTTTAAATACATTCTCACTCCTTTCTAAAGTTTGCTTATGTGTCACAGGCATGTACGCTTCCTAAATCAAGGCTGCTTTGTATCTTTTCAATGGTTTAAACATTCCTCTGTTTAACTATCACTGCTTGTTCAGCAGCTACTGAAATTGTTGCATACTCTTTAACCGCTTTGCCATTACATATTGAACTTAGACCTGACATGACCTATGTCTAAAAGACCAGTTTTTCAGTGAATGAAACCAAACAAGAAAAAGAACTATAACTAAGGTCATTTCTGGGTTTAGGCTCTACCATCAAATGAATATTTTAAAATACAGGTTCATACGATTTTGTGGGGAATATTCATTTCAAATATTTACTTAAAAACTAAAAGTATATAAAATAATTGATTTATGGTAAATGGGATCAATCCATATTTTGTTAATTTTTCACTCATTTATTTCATTTTCAATTTCCTGCATATATACATACACACTCACGCCCACCCACACATATACACACACACAAACCTGAACTATCTATTGCTCTTGGATTTTTGGAGGAAGATTCAGCTCATTCACTTCATAGAAAACTAAGGGTAGCTTTAACACTAAGCTAATTATAAAAGCAAATGTATAATGAAATCCACAAGACCAGTTGCCTGAATATCTTTGAATTTAGTCTTTTATGGCTAAGGAAACTACCATAAAATGTAATGGGAGGATACCTCCAGTGCCCCATTCATGAAATCTGAGTGCTGAACTTGATAAGCACTTCCCTAAGTAATGTGTATA
>JAEANM010012796.1:0-14661 GCA_017656035.1 Myanophis thanlyinensis | reverse complement strand
ATCAATTTTTTCAGAGTTCATTAAGTACCAATATGTTACAATGCAAATCCCTAGAGCATAGAGCCACAATATATTATGCAAACTCTTGCCAGCACAGAACCAATATGTAAATAGCAATAATGCAATTGTCAGCTTCCTATTGATAACTATACTGGGAAAGAATATATCGGTAGTTGAAACTTTGTCAAATCCATTGACGTATTTTCACATGCTTTTATTAAATGGTTCTTTTGGAAAGTTTTAGTTCTCTAGAAGTCCCTACTTATAAAGCAGAGGCACTTAATGCTTCTTGGCACTTCCATGATCATCAGTGTTTTCTCAATGGAAACTCAATATTTCATATTAATTGAACTCAATAGATATTAAGGCTGGCTGCACCTGTATGACTCTGAATGTATCCAATGTCTCTTTGTATGGCAAAACTTAAATACCCTGTTTAGACTGTCATTATAAAAAGTAAATGTTTTTTTTTTTTTGTAGACTTGGTGGGAATTATGTGGCTCTTCAAAACACTGGTGAATTATAATTCCCACTAAGTTTTGCAAATATCTAGAAATATCATCCTTCACATATAATCCAAGCCCCAAATCAAAGCTAAAGTTTTATATTAGTAGTGCAGTTTGAGGATGCCAGGCTGTCAGTGAAGACAAATATATATTTAAGAGGATTTTTTTTCATTCTTACACATATTTAATTGGAATAAGTTCAATATAAAAGTTAATACATTTGGTATTCTTTCTGGTGCTTTGGAACTCACAGTAGCATTCAATAGCATCAATCGCTGTATGCTTCATGACTGCCTGCTAAGATTAGGAATAGAAGACATAGTGGACAACTTCAGTTAGTAGGTGAAAGAGAGGCAAAGTCAGTGGTTGCTCCATTGTGAGATGCTGCAGGGCTCATGGCTCTCCTCATGCTTTTTAATATTTGCCTGGAGCACCAGGAGATGTCATCTGTTGGTTTGGGGTAAGGTATTAACAGTATGTTGATGATACATATATCTCTAGCTATAAATTCAAATATAGATATATGAACAGATAGTTCACAACTTGCAACTTACTTAGTGATCATTCAATGTTACAATTGACACCCCCCCCAACATTTACTTATGATCTGATCTTTAAATTACAATGCCACCTCCATGGTCACATGATCACATTTTGGTGCTTGGCAACCGACTCACCTTTACGACTATTTGCAGTATCATGTATTCATGTGACAATGCCTTTAGATGTTTTTTAACCAATATCTACTGTTTATTTCTTGTTTCTGGCAAAAAAAAGCCCATTTGGTAAAATAAGTTCACTTATTGACCACATTTACTTAATAACCACCACAAAAAATGTTGCAAAATTGGATCTGGTTAGATGGTGACCTACTTAATGACCACAACTTATGATTGTAACTCTGGACTTAATTATGGTCATAAGTTGAGAACCATCTTATCTCCACACCAAACCAGTAATGACAGTGAAAGCTAGTGAAAATTGAACTGGTTTTTGGAGACAATAAAGATCTGGATGAGAGAAACAAATTGAAGTTGCATCTTAACAAAATTAGTTGTTATTTGTCCTGAAAATAACAAATACTAAACATTTCTGTTCCAGTGATAACTCTAAAAAAATTATTGATCTTTTTAGGCTCACAACTAATGCTACATAGGGAGGTGAAAGACATGACTAGAGAGGCCTTTGCCCAGATGTGGGCAATGATGACCCACTTCATTTTTATCTCCTATATAAATATTGCAAAGCATAGTATGTAAGGTTTTCTTTAAACATAGCATGGAAAATATAATTTCTACAACCTATAATAGCCACCTGTATAATGCTAGTGTTGCAACCTCTGCATAAATTACCAATGGGCTTCTGGGTATAATTCCAAGTCTTTTGACATATAAAGCCTTATGTAGTTCCTTATGTTTGGAAACTATGACCACCCATCTAATTTGCATATAATGTGTGAGGGTGTCAATCCTTCAAGTAGAGACCATAGGGAGTCTAGAGTTGTGTCAACTTACTAAGCTTTCCAGACCTGCTCCCGAGTTGCCATAGGTGGGAGGATGGGAAATCGTGCCTCACAGCTACACCAAGGAATTCATCTCCTAGTCAAAACAAGTCACATCCTAGCTGTCCAAAGTCAAGGCCATTTCCTACGACCCATGAAATTGCTTCATTGTGGAATGTCACTGGGGGAGGGGGCAATAGGGTCAGAGGCAAGGTGAGGACTGAGTGAGATCAGAGCTGGTTTCACCTAGGTTGTATCAACATGGTGCTCCTAATAAACAACTGGACTTTTCTTGCTAAAAGGCTTGAGATTCTTAATGTTATTAGGGCATTGGTCAGAACTCTGACACTGTGCTTTATTGACACTTGCAAGTCTGTTTGTGTTGTACCTCCTTTGTGTCCCACCAAATCGGGGAGGAGCTGAATCCAAATATGATTTTGCTTTCAGTAAGTAAAGGAATGTTTGATTATGTAACAGTTCTTTCCTATTTCTCTCAAGATCATCTTCCTGATTGTCTACAAGAGTGATGAGGTAACAGGTTGGGGAGAAGTTAGTTGTCTTTGGGGTGACCATTACATCTGAAATAGTTTGCTCCCCAAGATCTAAAAAGCACCCTTCGTTCTAATATTCAGGTAGGCAGTGAAAACAGATGTTTAGAGTAATTTTTATATTCAATCTGTTGTCAGGATTTGCATGAGGTTTACCATTTTAGATATTTTTTATTATATGTTTTATTGCATACTGCCTGGAACCAAGTAGAAGTGTGATAGCTTAATAATAAATGAATGAATAAATAGGTTCAGATGATGATGGAACAGTATCTGAATAGAGGTTTATAAATTTATACTATGAGACAACCTTATGAAATTGCATTCTATCAACTCAAACTATTTGTCAATATAGTTTAATATTGCTTATTCTGATTGGTAAGGTTTGACAAGTGTCAGATAATTTTTTTAATGTTGTAGAATTGAAGACTTTTGCTAAAAGATGAAACTATGTTTAGTTCTCTTGAAAGCTGAAAATAAGTACACAATTGTTGCATTTTTTAATATAAAATATAAATTGAAACTTCAGTTCCTGGTTAAAATTTTAAACAGATCATTATTTTTTTAGTATTTTGTAGGAGAGTTTAAAGAAAAGACTGCCTTATCAAGTGTCTAGATATCTTTATTCACTGTGTAACCTAAGTGTATATCACAAGCAAACAAGTCACATAATTCATTCATTCTTAAATAAAGTGCTGTTTCATCAGTATGAATCCGTTGAAATGAATGGATCATTTATTAGATTAAATTAACAGTTCATTGGGGTATGCTGGGGGTAATCAGTTATCTTTCCACAGCTAGAAATCAGATTAGTTAGTTTATTTATATTCCCAAAAGGCAATGAAGACTGTATGTCTTATTTTAAAAGTACCAAGTAATTACATCTATTCTGTAGCCTACTGCTGTTTTATTTCTCAATATTTCCTTTGTTAGATTAATATAGTATAAAACCTTCTCTTATAAATAAATAAAAAGCAATTATGTCTAAGAAAAGGACCATGGAAAAGGTACATATTTGTGGCTATATTTTCATTCAGGAATGCTTCATTGACTTTCCTTTTACTTCACCATCTCCCTCATATTTTGAACAGTATTTATATATCATGTAAAGTGCAAATTTACTGTTGTTGTTATTATTGTAGTCATTATCTAATTTGATTCAAAAGCAAGATAAAGACTAGCTACAGGAGAAGAAGACATTGTAAAATGTGCTGATGATATGGATGGATCCAGAGTGTGAATTTATCAATTGATTAATGGTTGTAATGTTTATTTTATATTATTAACCAACATCATCTGGAAAAGGAGAATGGTTTTCAGATAAATGAACCTGACTAAAGTAGAGCTGTAAAAGTGTAAATGCAGAGTTGCCCTATATTTGGAATGTAGACTGAAAGAAATCCAGTGTTTATAAGCTTATGGGACTGAAATACATTTTAAAAGAGAGAAGAATTAATGGAGTTGCAAAATATTAGTTACTGCAATGAACACAAGCTAGCTCTATAAAAAAAAAATGGGTACAGTAGCATAAGTGAAGATTGAATAAGTTTTTCACTATGGAGATTCTTAATCATCCAGGTCATGGTTGTCCTAAAGGTGCTTTTCCAAAAGGCAACTTATTAACCTTTAGGTGTTTCTTCTTCACAACTGAAGAAGCTTCAAATTAGAATTAGATTAGAATAGAATAGAATAGAAGAGAAGAGAAGAGAAGAGACGAGAAGAGAAGAAAAGAGAAGTTGGAAGGGACCTTGGAGGTCTTCTAGTTCAACCCCCTGATCAAGCAGGAGAACCTATACCATTTCAGACAAGTGGCTATCTAGTCTCTTCTTAAAAACCCCCAGTGATGGAGCGCCCACGATTTTTGAAGGCAAGTTGTTCCACTGGTTAATTGTCCTCACTGTTAGCAAGTTTCTACTTACAATTCCAGACTGCTTCTCTGTTTGATTAGTTTTCATCCATTTTTTCTTGTCCTGCCCTCTGGTGCTTTGGAAAATAAGTTGACCCCCCCCCCCTTCCTTGTGGCAGCCCATCAAATACTGGAATACTGCTATCATGTTCCAGAGTTCTGAAGGAGCTAGCAGATGTTATTTCAGAATCATTGTATCAAATATTTCAAAAATCCTGGAGCACAAGGGAAGTACCTGAGGAATAGTTTAGGTTTCCATGACGGCTGTGACTTATTGATCTTCAGTGTGAATTCCCACATTTCTAATTTAATGATTGGTATTTAGGGCATCTTTTTGCAAACAAAGAAGCTTTTTGTATTTTTGTACAGGTAATCCTTGACTTACAACAGTTCATTTCATTCAAAGTTACAATGGCACTGAAAAAAGTGACTTATAACAGTTTTTCAACTGTTGCAGTATTCCCACGGTCCTGAGAGGGCAGGTAGGGCAACGTGCCCCACAATGTAAGTGACATCGAGTTGGCCATATCCACCCAGTCACATGACCAGCCAGCCAGCCAGCCAGCCACACCCACCCAGCACAGAACTGGTTGTTAAAAAATTGCAGCCCATCGCTGATAGACCATGTATAACTGACAGACTGGATGCCAAATTGTGATTTTAATATAGATTTTATCATGTTATTTATTACTTTATTCTAAAAATTTTAATTGGTTATTCCTTGAGTGTTTTTATTTGGTCTCTGTCTTTGACTGTAATAAACTTCTATTTGATTTGCTTCTTGATTTAATTACTATGTTACTTACATAAAAAAATATTTAATGGATTGCTTTTTAAAAAATAGCAACATGTTTTTAATCTGAAAATCAAGGGGAACCATGCCATTTTACCTACTTCTCCTTCCAAGTATATATTTTCCAAAAACTCAGGAAAAAGAAATTCTGGAATAGGGGTGTCAAACCTGCATTGTCATGTTGTCACGTAACATATCATGACTTTTTACTGAAGGGTGGGCTGCCCTTCAGTAAAATAGAGTGGGCATGGCCAGCGCATGATGCATCCAGCCTGCGGGCCGCGAGTTTTACACCCCTGTTCTAGACCAATACTAACAAGTTAAAACCCTCACATATCTGTGGCTTGTGGAGACTGGCAGATCTGCCTGACTTGGCTTGGGGCCTCACAAGCATCCTGCCATAAAAAGAAGAAGAGGATGGAGGATGAAAGGGGGAAGAAAGGGGGTAAGGATGAAAGAGCAATAAAGCTTTGTGTATATGTGATAGAAATCGGGAGGGTGGTTGTGGACATGTGATAAGGGGGGAGGATTTGATAGTCTCAAAGCTTGAGAAGCCCTAGCCCAGGTAGCACATCCTGCTGATCAGCCAACTTCTGCCATGGCAAGTAAGGGGGAAACTACCTCTGCTACCAGTGATGGAATTCAAATTTTTTTACTCCCAGTTCTGTAGGCGTGGCTTAGTGGGCATCACTGAGTGGAGTAACCCTGTGAAGTGTGTGTGTGTGGGGGAAGGAGATTTCTTCTAACAACCAGTTCTCTGAACTGCTTAGAAAATTTACTACAGGTTCTAGCGAATAGGCTAGAACTGGTTGAATTTCACCTCTGTCTGCTACTGAGTAGTGAGCTCCTCAGCAACCGCATCTTCTCCAGCACGTGACTCTGCAGCCCAGCCTCCATTGACTGCAGGAGAAGAGTCAGCAAGGTGGAGAGGATGCAAGACATGAGCCCTGGGAGTAAAGTTCAACTTTGGGGTTCTTCCTGGCAGTTTATTAAAGTCCACAGCAGTCTATTAAAGCTGGCAGTGAGTGCTCAAATCATACCAGTAGATCGGGCAGCCCCTAAGCCATTTGTAATTGAAGGTCAAATGCATTATGAGATAAAGAAAATCTTAAACTCAAGAATATGTAGGGATCCGTTGTAGTATTTTGTGCACTGGAAGGGATACCCCTTTTCTGAGGCCACCTGGGTGAAGAGTTGGAAGGTGAATGCAGATAGATTAGTGGAGCAGTTCCATGACAAGTAACGCCAAAAGCCAAAGGGACCTCCTGGAGGAGGGAGAGGAGGTTAGGAGGAGTGCTCAACTACCTCACTGTGCTGTCTCTCTTTTGCAGGAGGGTTTCTTCAACTAAGGGGGGGAGCAGTCTGTCAACCCTGAACTGACCTAGCTGTGGCCATTTTCTTTTCTGTAGTTTTTCTATAAGGATTTTTCTTCACATGGCTTCAGGCTTGACACAGCCTGGAGCTCAAGGGGGGAGGATGTAGAGATAACTGGGGTTTTGTAGACAAAATGAGTCCCTTGGGAGGGGGCAGTATAAAAATTTGTGAAATTCAATTAAATTAATTTGTGAAATTGAAACAAAATAATTCTGTTATGAGCCAAGGACATTCCAACAGCTGGCTGGCCAGAGTAGGAGGAGAAAAGTAATCAGGCAACCAGCCAACACCTAGATTGGACAATGCGACTTATTGTTTGGGAGAACAGGAAACTTTCACTTTTTAATGAGGTGGAAAACGCAGGAACTCTCAAGAGCTGGTTTTCCACCAGTCTGTGCAAAGATAATATCTCCAAATAAAACTGTTCTTTGAGGAATCAGCCTGCCTCAGAATTCTGTTTGTAATGGGTGTATTGCTTGGAACACTGACAGCATACAGGAAAGAAAATGGTCCACAAATAGCCACCAACCATCAGCCAAGGGCACAGGGGGACAGTCAAGTACACTTAGGAGTTTTGTGATCTGGCCTGCCAACTGCCTGCTGTCCAGAAGACATCTTGACATCTTTTATAGACAAAAACCTGAACTGTGGATTCATCCAACCTGCCAGACTGAGGATGACTGCCCTGGTACAGTTTAGGACAAGAAGGATGAATCCTTTTATTTATATGTTGACCATAGAGGGCTTAACACTGTCTGTGTGGAAAATGTTTACCCACTCCCTTTCATGAAAGACATTCTGGTCCACTTGGCCAAAGGAAAGGTCTTCACCAAGTTGGATTTGTGGGCAGCATACTAGCTAGTGAGGAACAAAGCAGGGGATGGGTGGAAAATGGTTTTCAGTTGCCCCTTAGGATGCTTCCAGTTCCAGGGCCTCCCTTTTGGACTGCAAGGGAAACCTTCGGTGTTTATGCAGCTAATAAATGAAGTGCTGCATGAACACCTATACATGGGAATGTTAGTTTATTGGATGGCATTTTAATTTTCTGAGGCAATGGCAGAACACACAAAATGAGTCAGAGCTGTGCTCAAGAAACAGAGTAAAATTGACTATCTGGGCTACCACATCTCCCATGAAGGCATAGCGATGGGCCCCCAAAAGGTGCAGACAGTGCTAGAGTGACAACCCGGAAGCAACTAAAAGGTTCCTGGGATTTCTGAATATTTACCGCTAGTTCATCCTCTCATTTGCCCAGAGAGCCCATCCTCTCACTAACTTGCTAAAGACAAAAGGAGAGGAGAATCCCAAAGAGCTGAGAACCAGGTTTAGCTGATTTAAACTTTGTCATGCTGATTTAATGTTCTTCTCTTTTTTTATTGGAAGACATTTGTATAGTTGCCTAATGAAAGAGTTTCCAACAATAACAAATGAAATGTTGATGCCATAACATGCTATTTGATTTGTATGTTAAAAAGAACCTTAAATAGATGTTGAAAAACAATATCATATTAAAAATAATATTAAAATTATTTCCTTTGGTCTAACATAGGAAGCATTCATTACAGTTTTGCATCTTTATGCATTGCAGAGTGATTTATTTATTTGCAGAAGATAAAGATGAAACAGAACATTTAAAAAAATGTAAGGAGAAAAATGCTCTGTGTTTAATGTCCCAATCCCCTGAAGGAAGATTTAATTGCTTTGTGAATGACCCTCAAAATCATATGGAATGAACCTGTTGTCTGCTTTGAAGAGGAGACAGTGTTATTTCATTCCAACTCCATTGTTATATAATTATTGGATGCATATAATAAATGAAAAGTAATCAGTAATCTTTAATCAAACAAGGTGCTTTGTCTCACTGCGATGAGTGCTTATGAAATAGATGGCACAATTTTATTTTTATATAAAATGTGCAAGTAATTATTTTAGTTGATTACTGTTATTTGCACATTTTCAAGTCCCATCAACGTGTATGCTATGGTGGCCATTTCAGTGATTGATTCTTGAAATAATTTCTGAAACATTTTCAAGGATCCTTTTTATCCCAAAGAGCATACTATAATCCTTTCTTGATATCTACATACTTTAAGGAATGAAAATGTCATAGAATAAAACATTGTTCTATATAGTCGTTTTTAAAAATAATATTTCTTTTACCTTTGCAATTTAAAAAAAATAGAGATAGACAATGGAATAGAATTTGGGAGAGAACAAAAAAAATTATAACAGAAATATTGAAGCCATGATTACAAATGGAAGAAACCTTGAAGATGACCTCTTAATAAAATGGTTCCCAGTCTATTCCAAGCAGGATAAGCCAATCAGAACTCCAGCTTTCAGGCCTTCTTTGCATAAATGTAAATCATGCCGAGAAGTGCCAGGCAGCTGCAGTGGGGAATTACATGAAATATGTGTCTGTTTTATTTCAGTTGATTGTTTTCTTTGAAGATTGCTGTAAGAGTTGTAAATGATAGATATTTTATTTAGTCTGTAAAAAGGAGTAATATTTAATTTAATTTAAGTGTCTGTTTAGTGCCTCTTGTAGTGCATTTTGATTACTTTTAGTGACTCAAAGTAATATTTAATAATTGTTAGTTTTCTTTTTAGAGAGTTCTTAGGAAAGCAACAAGAGTTCTTAGAACGAAATGGATAATTAACTTAAAGCATTTCTGTCTCTGGGGGAGCATCAGATATGCAAATGAGGAAGTTAAGATTTAACAAGATATACTGGGAATCACTAAAAATGTTATTACATTAAAATACCAGTTTATTAAAAGACCTAATGGTTTTAATTTATTATTACAACATCAATATGTATAAAAGTACAAATATATATATATATATATATTTCTTTTTTTGTCTATTGTTTTATATGATTTGAAAAATAAGATTTTACAGAAATACTGTAAAAATTGTAAAATGCTCTTTGTTAGGAAAAGAATAAGTCACAACTTGGAGAAGTTACAAAATATAATATGTCCTGCTTTAATTTCTGTAAAAGTTCTTTAGATACAAACAAGTACAAAACTGGGACAGGAAAAGGAATATATATTAAATAAAACATTATTCTATTTCAATAAAATAGCTAGTTTAATGGGACTGAATAGCAAAGCCAGAATGGACAACATTGTTACTTGTAATTCAGTCAAAATGTGATTAAAGTTAAAATTCAGCTACCATAAAAATAATGTAGTAAAAACACAAATAGATTGCTGGTAGGGAAAAGAATTACATGATCAATTTGTACAAAAGATCAAGGGAAAAGCGGATAAAGATAAAATGAAACTACAAGTTTAATTTTGGCTGCTTAAGAGCAAGGTATTTGAACTAATGCAATCAACGCCAAAACTGAAAACTCATCAAAGTATAAAAATGCAGAATAATTGGTAATTGACCAAGATGGCACCGGTGAGGTAGGCAGCCATCGTAACTGCTCCAACCCTCTTTTTATTTATTTTAGTTTTTTTTCTAACCAAATTTAATTATAATTTAATCATAATTTAAGTAACTTTTAAACAACCCTTAAACAACACCTAAGCAACTGCAAAGCAACCATTAAGCAATCTGAACTGGCCGAGGTGTGGCCTGTGAGGAGAATGAAGGACAGAGCTAGAGTTAGAGAAGATGGTGCTGGGATGAGAGGCTCGGGAGACCAGGGCAGGCTGGAGGGCAGAAAGGAGGCCTTGAGGAGGAGGCAGCAGAGGCCTTGAGAAGCTGCTGAGACGCTGAGGCAGAGAACCTGAGGGATCGCTAAGGCGGAGGCTGTGAGAGATGCTGAGGTGAAGGTAGCAGCTTCGAAAACAGCCAAGGACTGAGAGGGCCGAGACCTATCAGGGCAAAGGCAGTAGCCTTATATACTCAACTCCTACAAGAAGATCGGTCATGTGATTATGTAATTCTAAACAATGACATACCACTGTTGCCAAAACAATTAACTAGAACATCTGTAAAAATTATCATCTGCCTATAATGAATAATTGTGGGAGTATATATTTGAAAAAAGGAATCAAAAATAAGCAGGTGACATTGATTAGAATGCAGTATTGCAGGCTGACTCTGCCGACTGCCAGGAGTTCGATCTTGACAGGCTCAATGTTGACTGAACCTTCTATCCTTCCAAGGTCAGTAAAATGATGACCCTGATTGTTAGGGGGCAATATGCTGACTCTGTAAACTGCTTATAGAGTGCTATAAAGCACTATGAAGTGGTATATAAATCTAAGTTCTATTGCTATTGTGGATTTTCTGAATACAAACTGATTGTCAAGGTTTCCAGTAATAGTCCCAAAGCAAACAAAACTCAGAGGCTTGTTGATTCCTCAAAGAATATTTTGATTGGATATATCATATTGGCACAGATCTAGTAAAAACCAACTCTGAAGGTTCCCACAGTTTTCACCAAAGTAAAAGTTTTTCTCCTTCCTCAAACATTCAATCACATGGTCCAATCAGGACACCATACAGTTGCTTAGTAATGTCACCCCTCCTCTCTCTCTGACCAGATGTGAGAAAGTCCATAGTGTCGTGACCCACCAGCAGCCAGCAGAGCTAATGATAGAATGAGACTGTGATGAGGTTGGGGAGGAATATGGGCCAGTCCAGGAGTCTGGGGAAGGCTCTGATGAGGTTCTGCATCAGAGGCAGAGTTGGGGCCAGGGCCATCTGCCAGTTATCACCTGCCTTCCAAGTTGAATAACAGTGGGACAGAAGAACAGTTCCTGATGTGTGCATGTGCAGAGCTATCAGGAGACAGGAGCAGCTGAGGAACCAGGGCTGACTTGAAAGGAAAGGCACAGATGGAAGGTGAACTGCTCCTCCCAGAGGGATTAAAAGAGGAGTGAAGGGGAGGGGAGTTTGCAGGAAACAGTTCATTTTAGTGAAGACCTGTTTCTGGCTTCGTGACAATTAACTGCAACTCCAGCACAGCATTTGTTAGTTATCTTCTTGCTCCCCTCCAAGCCTGATAAAAGCCTGTAATGTGTAAGACTGTTTTTGTGTGCTCTAAAGAACTTTCCCTATAACAGCAATAAAGAGGTTTGAGAGATACGAAAAGGCTGCTTTTTCAGGTTGGGAAGTCTAGGTCAGAACACATGGTTCCCAAGAGAAAGTATTTTGTTTTGGCTACAAATCTCAGATATCTATATTCCCCCTTCCATATTCCTCCACTCCAGTATGGCAACACTGAAGCTCCAAAATTGCTCTGGTCAGGTCAGTTTCAGAGTTGATAGGCACACACACACCCTTAATTGAAGAGGATTCCTGCAAAGAAGAGAAATTGTAGGGGTTAGTCAAGGTTCAATCTCTTCTTCCTCCCCTAAGAGGCCCCTTAGGTTTCTGGGGGTATTCATCATGAAACTGTTTGACCAACCTATTTGCCTTCACATCCCACCTTTTGACCCATGTGGCCTTGGAGAGCCACTCATTAGGTACTGCAGCCTGCCCCAATGCAATTTTGAATTAATGCATTTCCCCCTATACCACCAGTGGTTTAGGTACTGCCTGATCTACTGGTCTGATGTGGAAGCCTACCACCACTTTAACAAACTACCGTGAAAGACCAGATGCACTTTTCCTAACAAGCGAGGGAGTTTAAACTGAACCATAACAGGGTTGATTACTTTCACTATTGGGAAAAGCGTTATAAACTTTTATCCTAATTGTCTGCAAAGGAGTTTTAATTTCAGATACTTCATTGAGAAGTAAATTTTGCTCCCAACTTGGAAGGTCATTTAGGGGCTGCAGCATTTGTTGGCTTGCATTTTATACAGTACATTTTTGCTGTTTCTTGTAAACCCTTTTTGGTATTTTCCCACCCCTCCTTCAAGGACTCTATTCACTCATTTAGTGACATGGAGGAGAGTGGCTCTCTGGGGAGCTCAAGCATGGGGATGAATTCCATGCCACTGGTGACCTGGAAAGTGTCAGGCTGGTGTTACTGTATACCGTATTATGGTATGCCACTTCAGTGAATGGCAGTAATTCCACCCAATTTAATTGCTGATAATTGACATAATATCTCACATATTTCACTATGTCTATCTTCACTATCACTATCTCACTATCATTACATTTGAGTGTTCCATGGCCCCATTTGTACTTGGATGAAAAGCTGAGCTAAGCCCTTGTGAGAACCCAATGGATCTAATGAACTCCCTCCAGAATTTAGTGGTGAATTGGACCACCCATCAGAGATGATCCTGCAGGGAACACCATGCAGCCTATAAACTTGCTTTATAAACAATCTGGCCAGCTTTTTTTGCTGATAGGAGTCCTGGGCAAGCAATGAAGTGGGCTTGCTTTGAGAACAAATCTACTGCAGTCGAAATGACTATGTTTCCCTCCACTCTCAGGGAGCCTGACAATAAAATCCATGGCAATTTCACAGGCAAACCTCTGCCTGTGTTACTTGCTACCACATTGGAAAAAACCTATATAGATATTGTATACATGCATTATGTGTTATATTATATATAAAACCAATTTCTTATATATAATTGAATTCTGCTGTTGAATCATTTACTTGTGTGTGCTTGCTGGATATGCTGCAACAAACTCTGACAGGTTCACTATCCATATATTTTTCCCTCTAATTTTTACAGAAGTATAAAGTAAGGTTAAAGAAATTATGTGTAGGTTAAAGAGCCATGAACTGGAAAAATTGATCATCAGTTGTTTCCATGTTACTAATTTGAGGATCTTCTTCATTTAAAGATGAACAAGTTTACTATGAAAAAATGTTTCATAGTAAAAGATAATAGACTCTATCGTTTTGGTGTTGGCAACGTGCAGCTCCAGAGCCACATGCAGCTCATTTGGCCTTCTACTTTGGCTTCTTATCAGGTGATCCCATTACTGACTGGTCCTGCCCCTCGTCCTTCCCTCCCAGTCATTTCTTGCCTGGCCTGAGAAGGTAAGGGTGACTGGGGGGGGATGGAGACTCACTCCATATTCCAGAGCAGGAGCAAATTATCCCTGTATTTGACTCATCTCTTGCTGGGTCTCACAGATGCTTCTTCTGGTCCTTGTGGGGTACTGCAGGAGAGTGTCTCTTGGGGCAGAGAGCAGGCCGTGCATTTTCCCAAGCAAACGAGGTATGCACAGTACCAACAAGGGCCAGAAGAAGCACCCACAAGAGATGAGCAAGAGATGAGTCAAGTACAGGAGTGCTTTGCTCCTGCTCTGGAATTAGAGAGAGAGAAGTGGAAGGAAGGAAGGAAGGAAGGAAGGAAGGAGGGAGGGAGGGACAAAGAAAGTGGAGAATGAACAAGAGAGCACAGGATAAAATTCTGGAATGCAAAGGAGTCTTTGAGGGTTGAATGCTGGAAGGCATGGATTTTCTCCACCTTCTGCATTCTCATCCCACGCTGAAGCAAACCAAATGGGCCAGGGTCTCCCTCCACACTTAACTGGCCCTCTGAGCCTGCTTGCAAACTCCACTGAGCACCGTTCCAAATATTTGGCTCGCCATCCCTCCTGGCTATGTCCCACCTGCTATGGTGCCTGCCCCCACCTAGATTGCTGAGCTGGATGGCATGGCACCTGCCTTCCCTCCCAGGCCTTCTTCTTGCTGCCACTGTCACCCTCTGTCTGGGAGGCACTGCACAGATGCCTTGCCAGTTGGCAGGGGATGCAGTGGTGCTGGCAGCCAGAGCCTTCCTGGGACTGTGCAAGAGATCATGCTGGGGCTCCCCATAAGGCGCATAGGAGTCCCTCGGTGCCGCCTCCCAGCTGGAGCACCACATTTGTTTGCTTGCTGGCCACTTCTGAGGAGGGAGCTGCCCTTGGACTTCCTAGGACCCTGCCATGGGAGGGGGAGAGGGAAGGGGAGTGTCTCCCCGACAGGATCCAGGTTGGAATTGCCTTATTTTGCCTGGATCTCCAAAGTTTGGATTTGCCTGCCAGCCTTCCCCCTCCACAGTTCAAGTAGTTGGATTCACACAACATGTGAAGCTGGGCAGGAGAGCACAGATAGATAGACGGAGGAAGGGATTGATAGAGGAGACAGACAGAGAGAGAGAGAGAGAAAGAGA
>JAEANM010012795.1:0-14662 GCA_017656035.1 Myanophis thanlyinensis | reverse complement strand
CTTTAATCAGCCTTTATTTAATTAATTTTAACTGGATTTTAAATTGTTATATTTGTGTCTTTTATTTGGCTGTGCACAGCCCCGAGTCCCTTGGGAGATGGGGCGGTATATAAATGCTGATAATAAATAAATAAAATAAATAAATAAATTTTTAAATCTTAAACTGAGCTTCAGTTTTTAAAGTCAACCCCACACAATTCACTTATAAGCAGAGTTTTAAAATAGGGTTATGCCCCAGATTCAGTCAAAATGCAAGACCAAATGGGATGATGTGAGTCAAATCTATGCCTGTACAAAACAAATCCAATTCAATAAAAGAACAAAATTTGTCTTGGAGAAGTCCTGCATCAAAATGGGCAGCCTTTGATTCATCCCAAATTCAAGTCAAGTTATATTCTTAAGTGCCCATATTGGATCCAAAGTAAAACTATTCAATACACAATTCTAACTTAACCTCATTAATCTTGAGAAATAAAACTACAGTAACAAAGCAAGATTGCTTTGGAAATCTCAGGCCTAAACTAAGAAACCAACAGATATCCAAGAAGGCAGCCCTGCTAAACTATTTCCATTCTGATGCTTAGAAAAGTATACAGAATCCAAAGTCCATGAAAGTGACCCAGCTCAACCTGGTACATTATCCCAAATCTATTTCTTATTTCTTTACTTAATAACAGTGTTTGTCTGCACAGTTTAGAACTGCATTTAAAAAAAAACAAAATGTACAATATCGTTTGCTAGTACTTCCTGGTTTCTAGATGTCTACATTGTGTGTTTCTTGAACCTAACTAACAGAAAAAATGAATCTGGATGTGATGATTTAAAACTGGAGGTTTTAAGAAAAGACTGGACAGCCACCTATCTAAAAGGGTATAGGATCTCCTGCTTAAGCAGGGGATTGAAGACTTCCAAGGTCCCTTCCAGCTCTATTCTGATTGATTGATTGATTGATTGATTGATTGATTTAACTATGACTTGCTTTCCAAAAATGTCATGTCTTTGCTTTATGCTGCTCCATGACACACAATCAATTGGTATAATATATGAGGAAAATTGACATCCAGCAACCATAAAGTGTCCTCTGGAGTTTTATAATTCTATTTAATAGTGATGAATCTATATGATCTCCTCTTGGCATTCCTCTAAATGGTCAAGAAGCATCTGGTTCCATACTGGATCTCACTAGAAAGCAATATTCACAATCAGTTAGTGCCTAACATATACAGCATGGTAATGATTTCATTTGTTTATTTGTTTGTTAAGCTGTTTTAAAGCCATTCATCAAAGATCAAGTTGATGAAAAGAACAAAATAATCACAAGCACAGCAGATGGCACTTAAAATTAAAGTAGACATTTTTTTGTGAGTCAATAAATGCAGGAGAGTAATAATAAAAAAAAACCTGGCATACAAAATCTGAGCTAGGCTCCAGGAAGATTTGTTAGCTTCCATTTTTTAAAAAGGAAAACGATAAAAAGAAGGATGTTTTTATATTGTGGATCTTCAAAGCATTATCGAATGCCAATGGATGCCCCTGTGAATCTTTAATGTCTAATATTTAAATAACTTTTGGAAGATAAATTGTTTATCGAAGCTACATAGTACTAATGCTTGAACTAACAAGACAGGACCAATCTTGCCTTTTCATTATAATACCTGTAGTTCATTTATATCTTATAAAATAGGTATTCTGCTGACATAAATAAGCATCCTTCCAACTTTAGCAACCAAAATGGCAATGGGGAAGACTATGAGACATTGTGCTTTGAAAAATTGGAGAAACAGCCATATATGATTAACAAAAAACCACCCTTTCCATTTTTGTTGTTGATGTTGTTGTTAGTCATGAAATCGTGTCTGACCCATCGCAACCCCATGGACAACATTCCTCCAGGCCTTCCTGTCCTCTACCATCCTCCAGAGTCCATTTAAGTTCATGCCGACTGCTTCAGTGACTCCATCCAGCCACCTCATTCTCTGCCATCCCTTTCTTCTTTTGCCCTCAATTGTTCCCAGCATTAGGCTCTTGTCCAGTGAGTCCTTCCATCTCATTTGGTGGCCAAAGCATTTCAGTTTCATCTTCAGGATCTGGCCTTCTAAAGAGCAGTCAGGGTTGATTTCCTCTAGGACTGACTGGTTTGATTGCCTTGCAGTCCAAGCGACTTGCAGGCGTCTTCTCCAGCACCATAGTTCAAAGGCCTCAATTCCTTGGCACTCATCCTTCCTTATGGTCCAACTTTCACAGCTATACATTGCAACAGGGAAAACCATAGCCTTGACTATACACACTCTTGTTGGCAGAGTGATGTCTCTGCTTTTTAGACTGTTGTCTAGCTTTGCCATAGCTTTCCTCTCCAGGAGCAAGCATCTTAATTTCTTGGCTATAATCCCCATCTACAGTGATCTTGGAGCCCAGTAAAATAAAATCTGTCACTATCTCCATTTTTCCCCCATCTATTTGCCAGGAATTGAGAAGGCTGGGTGCCATGATCTTAATTTTGTTAATGTTGAGTTTCAAGCCAACTTTTGCATCTCCTCCTTCACCCACATCAAAAGGCTCTTTAGTTCCTCTTCACTTTCTGCTATTAGAGTTGTATCATCTGCATATCTGAGGTTGCTGATATTTCTCTTTTTACAACCCTGTAATCTCTTAATTTGGGGTAGAGTGATGGCAACTGGAGGGAGCTGAGAGTTTACTGGCCAGATGCTCTTCTTGACATCACATGGAGTTTGCAGCAAATATTTTTTTCTTTGGGCCTTATGAGAGAAACATCTGACATCGCCTAGGATGGAACTCTCAACCTTGCAAATGGGAGGTGAGAGTCTCTACCATTAGGCCACATGAACATCCTTATGCAGTATGCCTTCCAATTCATTGCAGAATTAAAAATGCCACTTTGACTTTTGCTTCTCCCAGATATCACACAACATACATGTTCTTTCCTAATGACACCATTTTATGCCACAAATTCAATGTGTAGTCAGTGTTCCATTGAACCTAGAGAGGAAAGGAGAAAAAAAGAAAAATTTCAAACCCAAAGAAAAATTCTTCATCGAGTTCAACATATTTTAATTAAGATATTTCTGAGACAGAATGTACTTTAATTCAAAACACTGTTACTTTATGTTAATTTCTGTGAGCTTTCCTTCCCATCTATAGGAACCTGTCTTTCAGGATACATTTCACCTAATATTCCCTCTCTTAGCCCAACTGTGTAAGATAAATTGGACATTCATAACCTATGATTATTTTCTAGTATTTAAAAGGCAAAAAATGGAAAGGAAAGATAAGATATAGGTATAATGAAATCTCCTGGCAATATCAGTCATTCTTTCAGGGACCAATCAATCTCACAAGATATAAACAAAATAAAACTTTATTTAAAAGATTACAAATAAAAAAGTATTTAAAATGTATTTAAAATAAAAGAAAGCTATTTTATTTTAAAAGAAATGTACAAAGATACATGAAACGTTCCAGACAAATTACCAGGTGAAGTTACAAATAGTGAGAGCAGGTTAAGGCAGGATCTCAGAACAGATACTGTTTCCAAATTATATTTCAGCTCACAAGAAAGTCAATAAAAAGGAAAATAAATATTCTTGGACATCCTCTGAGCTAGGGAAAAAAGAGCAAAGATTATCCATAATTCCCTATCTCTAAAAATATGAACTAAAGCAATAAAATTTAACTAGCGCCACACACAAAATAAATTAAGAATTTACATTTCTGACAGCACCTCTACCATCTACATAAAATAAGACAATTTTCTGAAGCAACAGGGCCTATGCAATTAATGGAAAAAGGTAAATAGAAGTATAAAGTATTGCTCAATGTTCTAAAATGTTGTTTTCTTTTTATACATGAGGGAGGGTTTCTTTCACAGATATTCTTTATTGCTTCTCCTCTAATGCATATCTTAAATGTTCTTTCTTTTCAATGAAAGAGAGGGCATGAAGTATGAAAGCATACTTATTTGTTTTATTTCTTCTGCGGTCAACTTAAAATAAAACTCAATTTAGGTTTTCACCATGGTTTGCAAGCATACTGAAGGCCCTATTAGACAACAAATCATCATTATGTGCAAAACTTAGAAAAAAAGTTTATTTCAGTGTTTTATCAAGTACCTCTGGAGAAAAGATGAAATCTAAAGTCTGTCTTTAAACCACAATCTTGAAAATATAAAAATTATGTCTATGTGTCCAGACTGCCAGAGGATATATTAAATTTGGCTCCCTGTCACATACAAGTCTCTAGAATAGTTAACCAAACTGTCAGTCCCAGTTACCTCTTGGATCCTTGGATTTCGTTACCCCAGGCCCTTTCCTGTCTAACCATGAGGCCTCAAAGAAGCTAGCATTGGGGATGACGGAAAAAAATTAAGGATAGGCCTCACATTCCAGCCTGTAAAATGTCACTTTGTCTCTTTAGTTGGGCAACATGATTGGCTTCCTGAGGCAGATTGTCAGTTTGATTTTTGACTGGTGTGAGCAGTTACATGGAAAGGTCTTCTGAAAGGCAAAATAAAAAAAGAGCCTATTTTGCCATTCCACAATAACCCTCAAAAATTAGCTTGTCCATCCAAAGGTGAAGATTTGTGCTTTGTTACTTTCTCTAAAGCAGCTTCAAGTCATCCGGCAAATAAACGACGCCAACAACCTTTCCTGGGTTTTAGAAGTTTGCCTTTATGAACTTAATCCCAGCAGGTAGGAATATGGTCGTGTTGAATTTTCCTGATATCTGAAGAGTGACTTCATGAGTTCGTGCAGGATTCTGCTCCTGTAGGATAGTATTTGACAGTCTGATAACCTCCAGATGAATTGGGAAGACCACTCCTAGAATTTTCAGCCAGCAAGCTACTGTAGGTATTGTGTGGTTTTGTCTCAACCCTTCTAGAGGACACTAATTGAAGGAAATACCATATACTGGTGTCTTCCAACCCTTTTCAATCAATATTGTTTAAATGATTAAATAGTCTCAGGTCATTATAGGTAGTTTTATGTCCTCAGTCTGCATATATACCCTTCATTTCTTTTTTTGTGGATCTCAGAGCCTTCACTAATCAGAACTGGTAAACACTGACAATATTGTTTCCTGCCTGTTATAAGAAAGAAGCATATTAACTCTAAGACCTAAAATCAGCTTAGGTTAACTATAGAAAAAGATGGGGGGAGATGTGAATACTCTCTTCCACAATCTCAGGAAGAAAAATAGAAAACCCTGGTCAGACCAAGTGAATTAAATTGTTTGCCTATTTGCATAATTATCTTGCCTACTGTGGTGCTTGCTTCTCCACAGTTTTCAATTATAGCCCCTGGCTTGAAATACTTGGCAAAAAAATAGCAGTGGTGTGGCCTAAAATTGTGGTCAAGGCACTGAATTTAGTAAGGGGTTATATGTAGCTTCCTTGTTCAAGCCTTGCTTATCACATTCACTGAGGGAAAAGGTCTGCATCAGTTGGATTCTGGGAATACTTTTTTTCTTGATTTTATGAAATACAATCCATCTTCTCACAGATGTGCCTCATTGTGGAAATGTGTTTCTTTATTAAAGAATTAAAATTGCTCTATTTGGCAGCATTTGGCACTATAGACAGTATTTTTTTCTCTTCCTTTCTGAGTCATGTCCAATAATGTCACAGGCAGATTACGGAATATGGGTAGCTGAAGAAGCAGCATGAGCTCATTGACTTTGCTTGTGGGAAGCTGGCTTGGAAGGTCACAAATGGTGATCATGTGACCCCAGGATACTGCAACCATCTTAATCGTGACCTGGTTGCCAAGTGCCCAAATTGCAATCATATGACCACAGGAACATCTGCGAGTTGATTTTCAATTTTTATTGTTTTAAAGACATTTATTTGTTAAGATTTTAATGTTTTAATGCTGGAAGCTACCTGGAATCATACATTATGAGACAAACAAATTCAATAAATAAATAAACAAACTTAGGGAATTAGTTCCGTTGTTCAGTACCATTGTAACTTTGAACAGACATAACCTGAGGAGTATCTCTAGTGTACTGACAGAGACTGGCTTTGAAACCAACTCTTAAGTTAATTCCTAACTGCATCCAGGAAGCATTGTATTTGTCTTGATATTATAATGGTGAGGTACTTGAAATTGTTCCTGAATTTGCCAGATTGGGTTGAGAATGCCTACCTACAGGAATTTGTTTTCTGGGATCTTTTATAAGTATATTACTACAAATAACGCCATTGTGCCCTAGCAATAAGGAATTCTAAGAAATTCCAGGTCACACCTCCCATTCATAGCACAAATTATAAAGATTGTTGTTGTTGTTAGTAAAGTATCTATTTCAACAAACCTCTACAGGAGTTGACTGGAGCAGCACACAAAGTCTTTCTAGTCACCTAAAATTTCATCTAACCTTCCTTGTCACGTCTTCTTTCTTTAAAGAGAACAGTTAATTTGTAGACTGACCTTATCTTCAAGATCTTTTGAGACACTGATTACAGTTCTTAGTGCAAGTGCAAATTAAACTCCTGCCTTCATAATCAATCATATACCAAATGGATGATATATAATTAATAGTTTAATCACTTTTCATTACATAGACTCACTGTCCTCAGATATGAAAAAGAGGAAAAAAACAGAAAGTAAAAAAAAAGCTCATATTTTCCAATGACAGAGTATAATTTTTAAATGTGTGGTGCAGCTACTACCCTCCTTATGAAAATTTAAGACAGGACCAAAAGATTTTGAAAAATGGAATTGCAACTTTCTTCATTATTCCACATTTGTATCCTCTGTTCTGATACTTGTTATTCTTATGGATCTATTTTTCCCCATTTCTTCTTGAAAAGAAATCATTCTTGAAAACCTGTTTTCAGAAAGTTGGAGAATAACAGCCACAACTTTATTGATTACGCAGACATACATTTTTGATGTAAAATGTTGATGATCTAAAAGGTCATCTGTAACTACTTTTTACATCAGGGTTAGGGTGGGGGGAAAATGAATGGGCTGTATTAAGCCCTGTGACCATCTTGTGTGCTCCCAAAAATACAATGTGTAATAGAATTAAATCTAGAAAACTGTTCACTGTGCTAAGTTTTGATACTTTTTTTTAAAAGTGGGGCCACTTCAGATATTATTAATTTTCTCTGTATGCTTTTCTTTGTTAAACTGCCAAGCCTTTCTCAAAAGGGCAAGCACTCAAAAGCTTTTCTCAGCAAAAAGAAAAATTATTCACCTGTCATGTATGACAAATTGGTCGATATTTTTTCTTGAATTCTCAGGTATATCATATGTGCAATGCTACATACTGTACGTCCACTTACAGTACACGGGGTCTCCCATTCAAATGAGCCAGACTTACTTTTAAATAAAACATGGTTAGGTTTTCTATTAAATTCTTCATGATCAGATATCTCTTTTATTTATCACTCTGAAGATTGCAATTCAATTAAACATCCTGATTTCAAAAGCAGTTTGATATATAGCAAAAGAGCTTTCTGCTTTTTGGTTTAGGTGCTGCCATTAAAGTTAGTCTAATTCATATATAACACTGATATAGTTTCTGTTTTTTGATGGTTCTGTATTAAACTATCACATTGTTTAAGTTGGTATGATTAGTTCCAAGACTGCTGCGGTATCATGGCTTCTACGTCAGACATTTATTCATTCACTCACTATTATTCAAACTCTGGGATATATTCAATTAAGCGACATCTTTGTCAGTGATTCTGCTAACCGAGGTATTCAACTCTTGATCTGAGTTCCTTGTTTATTTTTTAAAATGTAAGTAATACCAATGTGACTTCATTTAAAAAAATGTGAAAAAATCAAATTAAATCTTGTATATGTGTATGCATGTTTGGGTATGTGTGTTTGTGCGTATGAGAGATCTTGTTAAAATGTATCATAATTTCAAAGTAGAAATCTATCTGAAGAGTGCAATATAGCCAACATATAATGCAAATATCAGTTTTATCTTAAGCTTCAATTAACCTTTTGTGAGTGATATTATGATGAAAATGCTCATCATTGTGAATTCTGCGCAATTTTGCCCTTAATAATTGCTTTCTCCCACCTAAAACACAAACAAATTATTTGTATGAAATCAAGCTTCCATTAACCTTTGCTGAGTGACGTTTTGAATAGGTTGCACTTGGATTTCTTTGCATTTTCTTTCCTAATTATTTCTCTTTTTTAAGCCCAGAAAAATTTTCAAGGATACTGCTGAGCACAATTGAAGTCTTTGAGATAGTGAAAAATTAGCTTGACCTTTGTTACCTCAATTAATCAATACTGTTAACTCTGCAGCTTCATCTTCTAAGCTCAGTAGCTCTGCAAAACATGAATACAGACTGATTTCTGGTGAATACTTACTATTGAACAGACCATCAATCTGTATTTCTGCTTTGATAAGGGTACTGAAAAAGGACAGTATATTCTCTTAGTCCCAGTGATGAATGGTGAAAAATGATATAAATCCAAGGATTGTGAATTCTTCTGATTACTACAAGATATGAGATTAAGTTATATTAATTAGAATAAAGAATGTGAATCCATGGCCTTGGCTAGCTGACCTCCTCTGAGTTTCAAAATAGATTAGATTATGTCTAGTTAATACCTGGCTGAAAGAACCCTGGAAAATATCACAGATATAGACTAGATTCAGACATTTTTTAAAAACCCAAGAAAAGGCAACTTACTTTTGTACTTCCATTGAGTAAGCTTCACACATAACATCCATGAAGTCACCATTAGTTGAACTCAACTTGAGTGAGATTTTATTTGCATTGGGTTCATAAGTGTAATGATATGTGGAGATGATCTTGTAGAGGGGAAAGTGTCACAGCCTAGGCAATGTGTGATGAACAAAATCTGAGTCCAAAGGAGGAGTGAGAAAATGTCTCAGAAGGACCCTCCTTAGTTTTTAGGAGAGTAAAAGTAAGATGGAAGAGGTTCATTCAGAATTTTTAGACTCAATTACTGTAACATTACAGTAGCCTGGTTGGTGCTTCTTGTCTGGACTATCTCAAAGGGCTAACAATAAGGTGTTTCAAATGTTTACCAAGGTTGAAGCAGCATAAAAAAAAATGAGTGTAGCACAATCATATAGACATCCACTACTCACTGAAGCCCACATAATCTTTCTGTTTCCATCAACATAAATTTGTCAGAATTGCAGCAAGTTCTGCTCCTTTGGGTATCCATGCAAAGTGATACACAAAGAGGCAGGACTTGGGTTGCGATGCCACAACACTACTTTCACCAGGTTGACCACCTTGCTTTCCACTCCAGCTCCATGTGAGGATCACTGTAGCTATATGGCCCATTTCTGATATCATGCCAAGAGATCATTTTTAAGAAGTCACATTTTATTTCGAAGATGTAGCTCTGTAGGATACATACCTGCTAAATCAGAGAACACAGAGACCAAGACTTCACATGAGAAGCATGGGTTTATCTTTAAACTAGAGCAATGATCTGCATTATATATTATCCAAGTATACAGGTACAGGAAAAAGACATTAATTTAAACCAACACTAAATTAGGAAGATATTTATAATTGACTTGGCAACATGTGAACTGCTGTCATTTTCAGAGATATTTCCTCATCAAACAGAATGAACGCAGCATGCAAAATAAGCAGCTAGAATGGGTGCCACTCCCAACTTTCTTCTGACTTTCCCATTGGAAGAAGCTGGCAAGGAGAGTTGGGGATTACAATTAAAGGAACATGGCTGATCACAACAGCACAGTAGTGTTGAAGGTTTGTCAAATTTCAATCCCATGAGATTCGTGGATTCCAGATTTTGGGTGCATTCTGTATGTTAGCCCATTTTATATATTGTTTATTCAAAAATTGTTGCCCTGTAATATACTATTTCTCCCAATTGAAGGTTACAAACAATCAGACACAAGAATTTCAGTAGTCTATAGATACATTCCTCCAGGGAGGGAGAAAAAATTACACTTCTGACAGTGAAATGCAGATTAAACCAGAGAAAGACCATTTATGATTCTATGTGTCATTAAACTATACAGGCTAGTGAGGAAAAGATGCTTTAAATGACAGGCAGAATTTCAAGATATTTAATATTACTCGTAATCTCTGTTATACCCACTTATGTTTTGACAGTTATTGCTCATTCATTTTTTGGTAAAATGAAGGCAATTTTTAAAATTATATATAGCATTTTAATTGGAACAGGCCATTTCCACTCCAGTATCATCAATGTGAACATATAGAAAAGCTCAACAGAACAATTAAGACCAAAAAGAGCTATGATACTGTATTAGTAAAACTGTGATGGATGATTTACACCAGCATTGATGATGAACGGAAATGTTCTAAGCCAGTGGTTCTTACCTGGGAGATATCACCCCCCTCCAGGGGGAGATTTTGGTTTTCAGGGAGGTGATGGAACAAAAAGGGGTGACGCAGGGGCGAAGGAACGAAAAGGGGCGATATGGGGATGGTGGAGCGAGATGTTTTGGGGACACTTTTGAGACTTTTTCATACAGTGAATCCCTGTATATCTGTTGAGCAAAAACATCAGATTGCTTGCTATTAGTGGATTGAATTGTGTCTTCAAATGTTCCTCCAGCTAGTTTCAGTACAGAACACCGTACATATGTGAATATGCATCGCTTATCTTCATGCGCGTTGCACAGCAACCTCTACCCATACAGTGGCACGCCATTGACCAGAATGGGTAGTGATGGACGGGGGGAGAACTTCTTTCAAAGCATAGCATGCTGAGTGGCTGTCCCTTGTGACGTCAGCTGTTACATCACAATGTAACTGTTAAAACTAGGTTTATCGACGTCCACATGTGTTTTTCTAGTGTTCCAGTGCAGTCGAAAATTTAATTTGCAGTTAGAGCCTTTCATTTTGAAGACCTCTCAACATGGCCGAGAAGAGGAAGTGTTTTGTTTAAAAATAAAAAATAAAAAAGTGTTTGCATAAATTGAATAATTATTTCTTACATTGTGACTGAGAGGTTGTGTTGGGGGAGCGGGGCGATGACAACTTCCTCATTGACTCAAGGGGGCGATTCGTTCAAAAAGGTTAAGAACCACTGTTCTAAGCAACCAAAGTAAAATAGTGGGAACCAAGAACAGGTGGAGAAGGGTGACAGTTGTTAACATAAGTTTTAAGGTGAATTTGGATAGAAGTTCATGAGTTCTGATAACTGTAATTTAACTCTTTTTATTTGTCCTCTTCCTCCTCTGAAATATTTAAAATGTTTTATGTAAATGTTAGTAATTACATTTACCCAAAAGAAAATATGATCCCCAGATGGCACCAAAATACTATAAAAACAATGAATGAAACCATTTAGGAAAAAGGATTTGGGCAGGAGCTTACATCCTAATAAGGAAAGTTGAGATATATCAAGTCAGACAAAATATATAAAACAAGAAAGAAAGAAGATTCCAAAAGAAAAACATGGAATAATGTAACAACGCTATTTATAGCCGCCCAGAGTCAATTTATAGGAAAGATGGACGACATAAAAAAATGATTAAATAAATATTAGTTGTCAGTACCCTGAACTAAAGAACACCAACAGACCAATGTACTAGTCCACTCCAATATCTTGCATTGAGAGAAGAAGAAAGAAGAAGGAGAAGGAGAAGAAAATTTGCTCATTTTTATATGAAGATCTGAGTGCAGGCCAGCTTTGAAGGCTTCAGTTGCAGCAAGCCATCCTATTTCTGTAAATGGAATATAGCTTTTGTTGTAATTATTATCCTGCATGCAAGAAGTCTATCATGACCTCATAAGCTATATATTATATGTTGCCTTCTGCATCAATATATTATCGTCAGTAAAGCTGAATTATTTCATCCTTGATCCAAAATACATGGTCTACTGAATCTTATTAACTAATTCCATTAGCCACTATTGGTTCTTAAAATTGCTCTACTAGGCTCTGTGTCTGTGGTCTCTGTGTGTGTGTGTTTGTAAATATTTGCTAGACTCTTGTCTTACCAAACACAAATCAACTGAATTTCATTAATTTAA
This sequence comes from Myanophis thanlyinensis, assembly GCA_017656035.1. Taxonomy (NCBI): domain Eukaryota; kingdom Metazoa; phylum Chordata; class Lepidosauria; order Squamata; family Homalopsidae; genus Myanophis; species Myanophis thanlyinensis. Next base: position 2,655 of record JAEANM010012795.1, on the reverse strand, counting down.
CATTTCAAATAACAGCTACTGTAAGTATATGCATCATTTTAATGTCACTGAAGATGTTCATCAGGAGCTTTACGATGCATACAAACTGTCATCTTTTACCCACTACATTTAAACCAGCTACTCAGTCACCTGACTGTGGGAAATTTACTCCTCATTCTCCATCAAGTCATCATTTTGCTTTGTCTGACATACTTTAATGAGTTTAATGAGTAAAATATATATTTATATTTCACCAATTCATAACATCAGAACCAGCAGAACAGTTTTTCAATCCAAGGACGAGCAAAGAAATTACCCTATACTCCTGGAGGAAATCCCCTCAGAGAAATGAGATCTGGCTCTCAGCCTACTTGGATGGGTAGAGACTCCAAAGCCCTTCCCCAAAATTCAAAGCACAGGATCAGATTATATCCATATAAAATTCTGCCTACTCAAATTTCAGCTGTTTTGTTCAACTGGAATTTCCCCTCATAATGTACACAGAATTGTATAACCTTGGGTAAGCTGTCTTTATTCTTTTGTCTAATTCAGCAGCTGATTGCAACATGCTTCCACCATTCAGTTACTTTTCCTCGTTTCTGTGCCCATCAAGATTTATCATCCCCTGAACTAAATAACTGAGGCAATTGATTGAACATTTGTCTTGGTCATTATTAACCTTGTAGAATAGTGCATTTTATGTCACTATCAATATCTCCTTAACAGGCTGCAGTAACAGTAGAAATAATCACTTTGAGTAGCCTGAACACCAATAGTCTGGATTGGTCTTTTCTGACCTGGGGTCCTCTGGATGGAGTGAATTGCAATTACCATAGTTCCTATGCTTGATGGGAATTATTGGAATTGGAGTGAAACTCTTGTGGAAGACATTAAGTTGGAGACAACTGGACTGGAATATAGAAGAAACTTTGGAGTGATGAGGTAAGAGGGATACAAGAATCTGGACTACATAAAATACAAATGATGCTTAGCTAATCTTAGATGGCATCAAAAATGGAAAGACAAGATTGTGATTAGCCTACAATTTATATAATAAGTATGGGATCCTTGGCCATCCTCATTATCACTTTACCATGTGAGTTTTGGGTGGCAAAGTTCTCAAGGCCCTGGCTGCCCTTAAGACTGAAAAGCACAAAAAATACACTTACAAGAGGAGCAAGAATCCAATGCAAGTAATCCTTGACTCATGGCCATAATTCAGCCCAAATTTTCTGTTGCAAAGTGAGACAGTTGTAAGGTGAGTTTTGCCCATTTTACGACCTTTCTCACCACAGTTGTTAAGCAAATCTGGCTTCCCCATTGACTTTGCTTATAAGAAGATTGCAAAAGGTGATTGTGTGACCTTTTGTACAACCATCATAAATATGAGTAGGTGCCCAATCATTTGAATTTTGATCATGTGGTCTTGGGGAGGCTGCAAAAGTTGTAAGTGTGAAAAAGGGTCATAAGTCACATTTTTCAGTGCTATTGTAACTTCAAACAGTCACTAAATGAACTACTGTAAGTCAAAGAAAACCTGCATTATTTATTATTTAAACAATAATATGTAAATTGATTTTTTGCTTATGATTTCAACTGGGAGAAGAAGGAGGGAATGGCATTGTTTTAATATATTAGGATTGAACCATGATTAACTTAATTAAGGTGAAATATGACATCACTAGTTTTCCCTAAGATTAGTTTTCCTGATATTTACTTAGCTCAGTGTTTCTCAAGCTTGGCACCTTAAAGATGGATGGCCCAATTACTAAAATTCTTCAGCCAGCAAGACTGGCTGGGGAATTCTGGGAGTTGAAGTCTATTCATCTTAGAATTGCCAAGGTCAAGAAACACTGACTTAACCTAACCCTCACAATCAGGTATGGGGATTGTATAGCAATTTTCCTCTGTTCCAGGCTGTCACCCCATGACTTCATGAATGATCCACGTGTTTTAAAACTAATTGTTGAAGTTCATCCTAAACAATTATTTTAGTTCTGACAATGAATGCTACAGCTTGATCAAAATTTGTGGCTATTTAATAAAGTATCTTTGAGACTCTCCTTTGTCCCTAGGCCTAACCTTTATGCACTATTCCAGCAAAATTCTTCAAACTATGCTAATTCCTCAGTTCTGAATCTGCTTCAAGCCATAACCAGTTTTCCCTAACCAACTTTCTCCTATTATGTTTTTTAAACAGTCAACTTTGAGTCTGACTGTAGTAGCAACTATATTTAAGGCAGCATTCCATCTAATATCCAGTACTGTCACAATGCCCTGGCTCCATCCATCGACCAAAGAAGGAATAGCTACAATGAACTTTCCTCTCCATTCCCTCCTAGAGCAATCTGAACCTGGAGAAGCAGGGAGACAAGGGATTTGGCTCATGGATGCCTCAGCCAAGAGAAAGTCGTTCATGTAGTATTATGTGATTCCTATACTGAAAAATTGGAGTCTGAACTCCTGAGATTTAGAAATTACTCTAACCTCCCCTCCCCAGGACTTTATGAAGCTGGAAAGACCATTCCTCTGTGGATATTACTAGCTCAGGTTTTCTCAGGTTGCCTGAAATGTGTAACTTCCTTCATCAAAGCAAAGCTATCATCAAAGCTAAGTTATCTGTTATGTGTAACTTCCTTCATCAAAGCAAAGTTATCATCAAAGCTAAGTTATCTG
>JAEANM010012794.1:0-14662 GCA_017656035.1 Myanophis thanlyinensis | reverse complement strand
GGATGGCGATGCCCATTGGCTGGCCCGCCAGCCAATGGGGATTGCGGAAATTTGAAGTCGCGGCAAATATAAAAAGCCGCGGCTTCCCTTAAGTTTTTGCCTCTCTCCGGATTGAATCCTCATTGCGAGTTTTACTCGCAGCTGAAAATAAATGGGACCCCTCGCGGCCATCCAAACGGACCCGGTTTCTTGAGTTTTCTTTCATCAATTTGGGTCGGGTTTTCGGCTAAAACAGTGGTAGCAAGCAATATACTACAATTCCTAAAGTTCTCTGGAGAGCAGATCAGGTGCACCTGGGAAAGTTGCGGTATTTAGTAGCTAAAGAGGAAGTGTTCAAAATCCATTCTATTTGATCCTACACTTTTTTATTTGAAGTTATTCATGTGATTTTCCTTCATCTCCCAGATTTTTTTTTTTTTTTAAGAACACAAGAAGCAACCATCATCCTGGTCCCATACAGACAAGAGCAAAATCGGCCACCCAAATCCAACAATCATATCAGATCACTCAGAGAGCTGTTAAGTTTAAAAATAAAGTTTGGAAGAGTTAACATGGGTTCTCCAGTATCTAAAAAAGGAGAACAGAGTTACGTTTTTGAGGAAGAAGCAAGGGCTGAAGATGGAAGAAGAATTCTTTCTCACTGTGTCTAGTTCCTCCACTTGCCACCTCATCCCCTGCATGGAGGCATTGTTACAGTCAATTCACAAAGCATCAGGCGAAAAGACTACAAAGGAACAGTAACAGACACAGAAGAATCAGGCATCTCCCTGTATTTCTTTGGTTGCAACTGCACCTTGCTGCCAGTTTTTCTTAAAGCAGATGACAGCCATTGGTTGACCTCAGCCAATCTCAGATAGGGTTGGGCCTGGTAAGAACTTAGATGGCCTGTCACAAAGAAATCCCAAAGTTGAAGTTTTGACTAGGAAATTAAAAAGTCTCTCTTTGAGGGAGATGGGCTGCTCAGAAATGTGAAAAATAAAGAAAAAGAAAACAGAAAAGAAAAAAATAGCACTGCAAGATAAATGGTACACCATTTTTCATCCTGTTTCCAAGAAAATAACATGGATGTGTCAGTGAAGTCAAAATTAAGCTCAACGCAAAGGAGAATTTCTTCTCCTCCTTTGTTTTTCCACAGAAGATTATTGGTGCCTTATTTAATTTACTCTATACATTCTTTATCCTCCTAAATCTACTTCATCTTCAGTTCCAGTTCTAGTTCAAGCTCAACTAAAGAAGATGACACCAACTCACCATAAGCTGCTGCTTTGGCAGCTACTTTGGCAGCTACTGCTGCCGCTGCCGCTGGTCCACCGGCACCGGCACCTGAAAGAAAGAAAAAGATGAGAGAAGTATACTTATCTTATTACCTTTGGGGTGCTGATGCCAATAAGAGCAGATGTTCCTACTATATCTAGATCATGGAGGGGTGGATTTCAGAAAGTCATGGTGGTGATGGCTGAAATAGCCTGGTTGTGAGGGACTAAATGAGTTAGATTAAATGAGCCTCATGTCTGCTTATCTTCTCACAGCCATATAAAATAGAGAGGTACCCAAACTCTTGTTGGACCTCCAAATACAATGGCATACTGTAGGTACTTCAGCTCTCCATGCCGTATTGACCATAAGAATCATAGGGTGTAGAGAGAGTGTCCATGTTTAATGTGTCCCCCTCTTTATCACTTCATTTCTTCTTTGTTAATCTACAGTCCCTTCCATCTAGCCTTTCTCCCAGGGACACAGATATTACCTTGGACTTCCCTCCTAGTAGGAGGTAGCTACCGTGTTTTCCTGAAAATAAGACTGAGTCTTATTTTCTTTCGACCCCCGAAATAAGTGCTTGGCTTTATTTTCGGGATCTTTTTTTTTTGAGGTGCAGGAGGTGGTGGTTAAGGATCCACGCAGCCATGAGATGACCGGGGAAAGGAAGGGCTGCCTCCTGTGCTGGCCATGCCCACCATCTACATTAGGGCTTATTTTTAGGGTAGACATATATTAGGTGTATCCCCCCAAAATCAGTCTAGGCCTTACTTTTTGAATAGGTCGCATTTTCGAGGAAACAGGGTAGCTAGGCGCTAGGCCTGGCCTATCCTTATCACTTCCTATATAATTATATCTATATTTCTATTATGTTTCAGTTATAATACCTGCTTCACTACTCACTGATCACATCATCTTGGGGCTCAGGAATGCCCATGTGCATGTTTCAACCTCCACAAGGTTTATTTCAACCTCCACAAGGTTTATGAGTTCATAAACTGAATCAGCAAGTATATAGCTGAGCTTATCCACTTCTGTGATGGAACTTCAAGGCAAGGTGAGGATGGCTCCTAATGACTAACTGGTCTTGGATCAGTTCAGATGCACTCTACTTTTTTAGGTGAGGAGAAGGGAAGCAATGGCCCTCCAATTTTGCTGGACATACATCAGCCCCAGCCAAGTGCCAAGGAAAGTTGGATGTGGCCATCTTCTCCATAACTGACTTATAATATCTGGGAGGTAGAGACTATATGGCTCTTAGTTTTATTCATCTTAGTTTTATTGACGTCATGGTAGCCCATAAGGAACTGTCCTTATTCTCAGGCAGTGATCCTGCAAGGCAGATTTGATATGTCTTTCCAATATATAGAAAATTACCTATTCCTCCTGGAACACCTCCAACGCCAGGCAACAATCCTCCTCCACCAAGGGTCCCAACTCCAGGAATGGCGCCTGCTCCAGGCAAAAGTCCAGCGCCTTGTGAGAGAAAAGTAGGGATGTATATTGACCAAAGTTCCTTGTACTTTGACTCCCAGCAGAATGGAGAGTAAATATTTCTAACCCCAGCATAATCCATCTAAAACATCTGATTCCCCAACTTCAACTTATTGTGGACCTCGAAGTCTGAAAAAAAAAATCTCTGCAGGATTGAACGCCATAGAAGCAAAATCTCCTTTTCTATATACAAGAAAGTACTGCTAAGACACTTTGTTCCAAAAAATTTAATAATTAGAGCAAATATCCTTTAGGTGATGGATGTTCAGTAACTGTTCAGATGTTTAGTAGTGGATTCTCTTGTATGACATTGTGGATTCAAGAAAGTAAGAACAAACAAGAATAAAAAAAATAAAGATTTTAAAATGGCTAAAGCCTCATGAAATTTCATGTGATAACCTACAGATATTTGAGATTTAGCCAATGTTTTTTTTAAGTTGTAGTTTAACAATTCTTATTAGGAACCCTGGGGACCAGAGAGGTTGCATAGATTCTAAAAGTATTTATTCACCCTGGAAATCCTGCTGGGTGAATTTTGAGCACGTACTGCAAAAATGCTGGTGGTTCTTTTTTGGCTTGTTACTTACCATATTTTGCGGCTGCCTTAGCAGCAGCAGCCTGAGCTCCCACACCTGCCAAAGAAAGCAGAAGAACATTTTTGTGGGGTTTGCTTTCATTTTATATTCTAGTACAGGAGTGTCAAACTCAAGGCCCAGGGTACCTAGATCTGGCCTGTGGGGCCACCCTGGAAAAAATGAAGGACAGGCCCATAGGGGCTCCCGAGCTCCGTTTTTGGCTGCCACAGCCTCCTGCAATCCTCTGCCAGTGAAAATGGAACAGGGGAGGGCCACATGCAGCTCTCAGGAGCTCCATTTTCATTGGCAGAGGATTGTAGGAGGCCGTGGCAGCCAAAAACGGAGCTTGGGAGCCCGTTTTTACTGGCTAAGCACTCAGGCCACCATTGGTGCCCCTGACAGGAGTGACATCAAGCTGGCCATGCCCACCCTGGCCACACCCACTTTGTCCCCCCCCCCCCGGATCAAATGCAACCCTGATGCGGCCCTCAATGAAATTGAGTTTGGTACCCCTATTCTAGTGGCTTGCCCTGTCTGGTGCCCTGTCAGTAGGATACAAAATGACAGCAAACCCCACCTCCTACTAGCACTGATGCATTACTCGTTTGGCAATGAAACATCTGCAAGAAAACAATCCAAACAATTAGAGAGGACCAAGCAGCTCAGTTTTTCTCTCTCTCCCATCTTCTGATAAACAAAATCAAGACAGAGTCATCCAAGCGTTTTTGTTTTTTTCTCCTGCTGGCTTCAATCTCTCGACTGTGAAATTGCTTTACCAAGTCTGTCCTTAACTATCCTTTCCTACTTTCCAAGGTCATCTTTAAATTCCTTTACAGATACAGTGGAAAACACCCTCCTTCGGCGAAACCTGGAGGGCCACAGGCTCCCCAAACCCCTGGCCTTCCCTGACTATGCCACAGTGCCAAATTTGCCCTGAGCTGCAAGACAGGAAGGGCTTTGCTACAATCTTGTCGACCTTCAGCCAAACACACAAAGACATTTACCTGTGCCCGTCGGATAACCAGGCTTCCCTCCAAGTCCTCCAGCATACGCCCCACCTGCCCCGCCTAAAACCACACAGAGAAGGCAGAATCTGCATGAGAATATGTATTAATATTTCTGCCTAATGCAAAATATAAATCAAATTGGAGAAAAAAAGAAGTCTTCTTGGTAAACATACCTCCCACCCCACCATACAGGTAGTCCTCAACTTAGAAAAATTCCTTAAGTGACAGCTCAAAGTTACAACGGCAGTGAAAACAGTGATGTTATGACTGTTTTTCCACACTGTTGCAGTATCCCCCCCCTCCAGGTCACATGATCAAAAATTCAGAGGATTGGCAAGCAATATTTATGATGGCTGCCGTGTCCCAGAGTCATGTGATCAGCTTTTGTGACCTTCTAACAGGCAAAGTCAAGGGGGAATCCACAGTGGTGGATTTCAACCGGTTTTAACCACTGGTTTGCTGCCGCGTGGCTTCTAAAACTGCAATTTTTCCATTCCGGAGGCAGCACAGGTGATTGGAAAGGCTGTGGAGGCCCGAAACACAGCTGTTCTGGGTGATTTAGGTGAGTAAAACAGAAAAAAACCCAAGGGGATATAGGATAGGAAAGGGCAGAGATGGGACGTGAGGGCGGGGCCAAACTTGAATATCGCTACCGGTTCGGTAACTTAACAAATGCAATGAGTCACTTAATAATTGTGGCAAGAAAAGTCATAAAATGGGGCACTTAACATATGTTTCACTTAGCAACATAAATTTGGGGCTCAGTTGTTGTCGTAACTAGAGGACTACCTATGCTGATATGTGGGATTACATCTCCTTTAACTCATCCATGTTGTGTGTTAGAGAGACAGAGATTTCTTACTTCCTAATATTTATACAACATCTCCAACCCAGTGCTTTCCGTATGTATTAGACTTCTACAACCATAATACCAAGTCAGATGGAAGGTATGGGATGGGGAAAAGCTGTTCTACATCTAATTGTGCAACTAGATCCAATTTCACTCCACTCTTACGCTTGTCATTCTATAGGCAGCAGGCTCAGAAGATTTGCAAATAGTTTTCAATTCTGCCTCCTATCCAAAACCGCAATTCCAATTAAAGCCATGAGACTTAAAACTAGATTCAAACCAAATGACAGAAATCAGGAAGGAAGACTTGCTCACATTCTCAGGCTTACTGGGAAGCCCGGTGCCAAGCTTCACAAACCTTCCTTTTAAATGGTTAGCTCACCTGATCTGTTATTGATTCCTTATTTAAAATGGTTACATAGCTGCACATTTAAAATAAAACAGTTCGGGGAGGCTTACAATGGATAAGACAATATATAAAACAGTAACAAATTAATGGCAATAAAAACAGAAGCAGAAAAAATAATGATGCACCCCACATTATTATCTCATCTTGACCTAATCCGATTCCAATGCCCCTTCCTGCGGGGTGGGGGAAATCAGGTTTTAATGCTTCCTGAAAGGCTAGGGAGCCCACCAGTTCTTAAGGCAGAGGCTGCAATGGAAAAGGCACACTTCCTAGATCCCATAAGATGGCAATGTTTAATGCAAAAGAACTGGGGTGTGCACACCATATCAATTCTGGTGGGATGTACACATGTCATCCGAGAGAGCAGTTGTCCAAATGACCTGGCCCCCACCATGTAGGGCTTTGCAAGTAATAACAAGCATCTTAAATTGCACACTGAAAAAAAAAACTGGAAGCAAGCACAGTTCCTGCAACAGGGGTTGTAATATGAGGGAAACTAGGGACACTCAACGCAGTATGCATTGCATGTTGTTGTAACTTCTGGGTGGACTTCATGGATTGCCCCATATACAGTAGAGTGTGTTGTGGTAATCCAAATGGGAAGTGACAAGAGTGTGAATGACTATGAACGAGGCCTCCTCCTGGTCCAAGAAAGGGCAGAATCTAGTTGATAATTTAGTTGATTGAAGGTCTCACGCTGTGCCCACTTCTATCAAGCCCCAGGCTTTACTTGCTGCACAACCACCGAGCAAAGGATTTAGAATGGAAGATACGTAAAAAGAACTCACCGAAATTCAGCTTGCCAGCACCGTAAGGCTTACCATAATAACTACCTGAAAAGAGAACCGTATGATCAGAACATGCACACAGGAAGCTGGTCCTTACTGAGACAGACCACAGCTCCAATTAGGATAAAATAAAGTTTTTGTGGACTGCTAGGAGTGTTTTTGAAGCTTGCAACTCTCAAACTGTGGATTTCAATGCTCAGAATTTCATAATCAGTTATGGCTAGCTGGGATTTCTAGAAGTTGAAGTCCACACATCTTAAGAGTTGCTCAGTATGCTATAATTTACAAGCCACAATTGTTTGACACAACAAACTTTATTTTTGACTTTCAATGTTATGTAAACAGGGAGGGAGGGAGGGAGGGAGGGAGAAATCCTTATGTAGTCAGTATATATAAATTATTTGGACAAATGTTTCAGGGATGTGTTAAGCAATTTGTTAAATTCTGGATTAAGAATCACCTGGGAGTTTTGGTGCCTTGATGGGATAACCCAGAGGTAGGCCTGGTTGCTGTCCGCCTCCAATTCCTCCAAGTCCTGTAACATCAAGAAGAGGGCTGAGAAGGGAAAGCTCAGAAACGAAAAACAACCTAATAGATTTTCCTACTGCATTTTGTAGTCAGTAACCAGAATAGATCAGTCTCTTCCCCACCTGCCCTGAGTGTAGGTGATGTATGTGGTACATGCACAAATGCAGGCCTCATTTCTTTTTCTTTTTTTTTAAGCATCCAACCTACCAGGGATTCCAGCAAAGGCTCCTGCTCCAGCTCCTGAGAGAGGAGAAGGGGAAAGCATGTTAGAAATTGCTTTTGATGTGGACATAATCCCTCCCCCTCCCCGACACTGTAACTAGAGTGCAGGATATTTCAAAACCTATCTGAGTTATAAAGACTTTTAAGCTATGTGATATTTTTCTATTCATTCAACATATATAGATTCTGTAGTCTTTGGTTAACAATGGCAATTGGGAAGGAATTTCTGTCACTAAGCAATGTGATCATTAAGCAAGGACATTGTATGGCTGCCACTTGCGACCTCTTGTCACCTTCCTCATTGATTTTGATAGGGGGCCAGCAAAGAAGATTGGAAATGGTGATCAGCTGACTGTGGGGTGTTGTTGCAACATCATAATTGCAACAACACCCCATGGTGTTGGGTCTACAGCAGGGGTGTCAAACTGAAGGGCCAGGGGCCTGGATCCAGCCCATGGGGTACTTAGATCTGGTCTGCAGGGCCGCCTTGGAAAACCAAAGGACCACCCTGCGGTGCTTCTGCCAGTAAAAACAGGCTCTGGATCTCAATTTTCGGCTGCCATGACCTCCTGCAACCCTCTGCCAGTGAAAATGGAGTTCAGGAGCCTGTTTTCGCTGGCAGAGCACTCAGGCTGCCACAGGCGCACCCGACCCAAGTGATGTTGAGCTGGCCACCCTCATCCTGCCCATGCCCACCCCAGCCCCTGGAGGTCAAACACAATCATTTTACTTATTTAATCGTATTTATATACCGCCCCATCTCCGCAAGGATGATGCAGCCCTCAATGAAATCGAGTTTGACACTCCTGGTCTACAGCCAATGCGAGTATGATGATTAGTAGTAACTACTACTCATTCAGCACTGTCATAAGGTTGAACTCTGATTGGTATGGTCATGTAATGTGATTGTTTTGGGTTAATAAGCTACCTTGAGCTTCAAGTTCTATTCAGATATCAATACTGAGAGTGAAGGTATTGTTATGACCCAACAGCGGCTGGCTGAGCTGTTGGTGGAATCTGACAGTGATGAACACTATGGGACTGCCCTGGAGACTGAGGAAGAGTCTGGGGGGGTGTTCGGAGTCAGAGCAGGGACTAGAGAGGCTTGTCGGCCACCAGGTGGCGTCTGAGTCAGAGAGCAGTGAGGAAGAAAAGGGGGGGGGCTGTCCCTGATGTGCGTATGTGGAGGGCTGCGAGGAGGAGGGAGCAGCTTTAGAAGCAGGGCCAGAGAAGAAAATAGAATACAGGTGGCTAATGATTGGCCCTTCCCGGAGAGCTTATAGGAGGAGCAAAGAGAGGGGAACTGTTGCAGGAAACAACAGTTTTACTAAGTCAGCTGTGTGGAAAGGTTGTTCTGAGAATCTGTGAGTTTCTATCAAGTCTTGTTTTAATTGAGATAGCATTCTGGGCTCTCAGCCGGGGGTTGCTTATCTCCCCATTAGTTGTGGCATACAGCCAATTATGCTTTCGTGTGTTTTGAGACCTGAAACAGAATAGGCATTTGCAGGTATTGTTTTGCACTCTCACATGTGCATCTAGGCCCATACACGTACATTGAGGCACACACATCCACGCACACACAGAGACAGAGGTAAGTAGATCACAGCGTGAATTAGAAGGGCAGTTCTTAAAGTGTCATCTAGGGAACCCAGCATCAAGTCAAATGAATAAGTATTTTACAACTCTTCCGTTTTATTTTCTAATACGGTAAATATCAAGCGATACAATCCACATAAACCAAAGCTCTTTGGAGTCCTCAATCAATTTTAAGACTGTAAAGGGGCCCTGAGACCAAAATGTTTTAAGAATCACTTAATTAAAAGATCCTAAGAAAACCTTGCTATAAACAATAGCATTTGGAGTGGAGATGCCACTTACCTGGGACTTTCTGTTTGACACCTGTTCCACTTGGCACTCCTGGCAAGACTCCTACACCTGGATAGCGGATTCCTGACATTTACAGAAATAGCAGCTTTAAGTTTTAGTTGAACAGAATAACAGAATAAAAAAGAGTTGGAAGAGACCTTGGAGGTCTTCTAGTCCAATCCCCTGCTCAAGCAAAAGACGCTATACCATTTCAGACAAATGGCTGTCCAATCTCTTCTTAAAAGCCTCCAGTGTTCACAACTTCTGGAGGCAAGTCATTCCACTGATTGATTGTTCCAACTGTCAGGAAATTTGAGACTCTTTGTCTGACATGTTAAATTACAAGTACTCCATCCTTATTTTTGGGTTTGTTGAAATGTGCTAAACTTGCACCTCTGCGTTCAACATCATGATGCTGAAAGGAGAGAAGGAAGGCCTTTAGGCATGTCCAACTCACCTGTGCCGGGAAGTACGCCTCCAGGGAAGACTCCTGGAATTCCAACACCTGTCAAACATAGAAGAAAAACGCTGCCATTTTTCCTTCCGTGACTTTCTCTGGGGCATTATATTTAGTTAAAAGCATCTTAACTAGAAGAATTATCTCACTCATTCTTGAAGCCATTTTCATGGTCTCAGCAGATGGCAGCACAAAACTGATCTTGGAAGCTAAGTGGGATCAATCTTGGTTATTTTACTTGGATCAAGAACCACCTGCTAATTTGGGACATTGCCCTGGAAAGCTGAAATAACATCCCAGAAGAAGATGGTAACAAACTTCTGTAATGCTAAGAAGCTTTGTGAGTTAAAAAGCTCTGGGTAAGAATTGTAACTAGGTGAGATTCAAAATCACTAGGTCAACTACTTTCTACCAATATAATAAACACCTGCTGAATTGATTTTAGCCTCCTTTCTTGAACACTTTCATTTTTGTTCACCTGTTGCACAGAATTATAAAGCTTCTAAGCAAGTCTTAAAGCAGTTTAATCTCAATAGGCATTTTCTCTTTAAATTATCTGTTGGCTAGTTCCTCTATTTCTCTTTAAAACAACAAGGCAAGACGATTAATGCCAATCACTGTTTGTGCAGGCACTTTAATTTCCAGAATTCTCAGTGTTTATGCTACTTAGGAATTCTGCAAAATGTAAACACATCTGGAGAGCATCAAATCAACAAAGGCTGGTGTTAAATTTATTTATTTATTTATGCATTCAATCAACTTGTATACTGTAGATGAACAATAACAGCAAAAAAATGTAAAACATCTAATGATCAACTGAGGACAAATCCAATTATACCCAATAACATCTACCTGCCTGACACTCCCCTCCCATGCCCTGGAGCACCTCTGGATCTTCAGCACTTTTCCAAAGGCCAAAATTGAAATAGAACAGATCCCATTTGATGACATTCTTTAACTGAGGGACCCAAGTTGATTCCTCTTGGATCAAATGGGATGGGTAGAAACAGTGAGGGAAGGTAGTCCTGCGAAGGCAGTAAACTGTCTCATGTCATGGAATTGCAAATATAGTTCCATATCTTGAAGGGATTTGAGGTCAACAATCAGTACCTTGAATGCATCTAAAAACACACTGGGAGTCAATACAGGTTGTGGAGTAGAGGCATAGCATGAATATACCAAAACACCTGAGACATTTGCTTTGTGGTAATTCACTTGGGAAATCACTGTGACAGTGATTATGAGCAGTGCCTCCGGGCCCAAGAAAGCTACAACTGACACACAAATAAAGTTGTACAAAACCTCTATTCACCAAGGTTATCTGCTCTTCAAGCAAGGAGATCTGGGAAAACTCCAGATTGTGTCCCAGTTCTGTTTGGAGAAATGCAATCCCATGCAGAAGTAAACATGGAAAACCATCAGAGCCAGAGGCCCTAAAATTTAGCCACTCAGACTTGCTTGGATTGAGCAGAAGATTAAATTGTGCAATACTCTTAATCAAGCCAGTTAGTGGCTGAGTAATTTTACTGTGCCTTGATACGTATCACAAGCCCAGTCTGTTTAATAAGTTTGTGATTGCAAACCTAGACAATGGATTAATTCAGTGGACAAGTTACTGTAAATACATAGTAGGAAGTCAACTACTTAGTTAGGAATAAGGCCCACAAAATTGAGTGAGACCACCTTTTAACCAAATACAAATCTGTTCATACTATTCAAAGAGGTTGTTTCTCATCCACTGAAGATTGTTGATTGCTGTTCTGTTTAGAATTGTGTCCTTTTGGCCTCTTTTTACTACTTTTGATGAAAAAAAGACTGCTTGTTAGCTGCCCCCCCCCCCAAAAAAAACCCCTCACACGTAGAAAAAAGGGATAAGTCAAGATACTGTATCTAAATTAAATGTATTGTTATTTTACACCAAAGCACTATTGGTATTCTGCTATTTTTATGACGATCTTCTATCTGTTTGAAAAGACTATTAGTTTCCCAGATGGACATGGAGTGGAAGTAATGTTTTAAATGAAAGACAAAACGTTTTTCATCAAGAGCTACTATGATTAGCCACCTAATTCTATAAGTCAGAGAGCAAAAGGTGAACCCAACCTTGTGCCTTCAGTTTTCATAGCCCACTTACTCTCCCAGCTAATTAATGTGTTATTAAAATTCAGAGCACTCATCCTTATTTGAGCTGAAATTTCTTGGAGCAACTGCTGACCTACCAGGGATTTTCCCAGGCTTGCCTCCAGTACCAGCACCTGAGGGCGCAAAAGAAACCAGTTGATACAGTGCAAAAGCCTCAGTCCAGCATAAATATTTGTCAGTTTTTTTGCTCTGGTCCAAAAAAAACACCCCACCCCAGATTCAAAAAGGAAATATTGTTAATTAGTAGTGCAAAGGTGCTTTCTGCTGGATCCTGCAGTCTTTGTTAGATTGTGCAAAATCAGGAAAAGTATTTGAAGGGTTAGTTAAAAAGAATTAATTTATTTTGTCCCAAACAAATTAAAACATGGCAGGCTAGGGAGCAGAATTTAACAGGCCATGATTTCAATGGGTATTTAATGGGCAATTTTATTTTGTTTTATTTCTTTATTAAATTTATATACTGCCCATGTCATTCTGAAAAGTGACTCTTTGTGGCTTACAGTTTAAAATCATAAAAATATTAAAAACATTAAATGCAACACTAAATATAAAGGCAAGAAGCAAAAAAGGCAAAATTAACATGCTTCTCGGTTAATCCGCCAACCAATTCCAATGTTGAATGACCTCCAATGATATTGTTTTTATTATTAAACTCTTAAGATGAATTTACAATAAAAATAATTGCAGTTTGCATAAACTTATTAAACAACTTTGTGCTTGGTCATCTGCCAGGCAGGAAGGAACAAGAGATGAAATGTACAATCCTTGTGACTTATGTACTTACATCCAAGGTTAAGCCAAAAATTTGAAAGGTCAGAATCTGCATCAGGACATAGCAAATCATTTTTCGGCTTTTTTTTTTTTGTTCTTGAAGTCTGTAGTGGATTCTTTTGAGGGATTCAAATAAGCAACTATCCCAATCAGTGTTAATGAGAGAACTTTGAGGACAGCTTAGCATATATCCCAACTACAGTAACAGGATATTGCTGTCAATTTATTACTTTTCATTCAAGGAGAAATGTTTACAGTTTGGATTGGGTTTCATGTCTCAAAATTATAAAAGTGATTCTCCCCTCCTCAGAGTGTGTTTAAGCCACTTCCTTTCACTCAGTAATCAGGTCTGCATTTGCAAATCATGCTGTTGAATGAGCATTAACCTTGGTTGTGTGAATTTAGCTTGTTTACAATTCCAGGTGTTCTGTGAATTCAAAACAACGTTAAACGTGTTATACAAATACAACCAATCCATCGGGAATGCATTCTCTTTCCAACTGAGCAAATATAAGGTTGGTAGGCTGAGATGCATGGGAAGAATTCAGGAATATGATATGAAGATTGCCATCATCATAGCCTCATCTGTAATAACTGATTATTAGATTTCTGAAATCCTTTTTTTTAAGAGCCCTCTAAAATGGCATATTAACATCATGAAGTTGGTGATGCTAATATGCCATATGTCTTCTATCTATTCACCCTACTGGCAGATGAGAAATTTCAGAGGAGTCAGCATTTAGAATCAATCCAATTGATACCACAGAAAAGCCACCCATCCCCAATTACATACAGTACTTCTTTTAAAAGAAGTAATTGGAGATAATGGCTTTTCCAGGGTATCATGATTATTTACACATAAAAGCTAGTTTGAAATAACATGCTTAACCAAGTCATTTTAAGTCCTAACGGCAGCTTACATAGCATCTATTTTCATACGTTCTTTGGTGATTTAACGTGTTTCATGATCCCAGATCTTTGGGCTAGTTTATAACTTAATGTATTATTCTACTGTGGAAAAGTTCTTTATTTAAATGGCCATTTTCCCCACAACAGTACAAAATCAAAAAATGGAAAATTCAGTGACCCAAGTTTACTGGTGGAAACCAACCACAATGCCACAATGTCGTTGCACAATGACTCAAAATAATGCAAGCAGATATTTTATATGACAGTATTTCCATGATGGTGTCATGAAGCACACAATACCACTTACTCTCCTTGCCCATGATCAAGACAAGTATGGGAGGGAATGAAACTATACTGGAGAAATTTTGTTTCATTGTTTCCATCACACCATAAACTGCTTCTGTAACTTGATAAGCAAAGTCAAGAGACCATCCTTTGAATCATGTGATTGGGAGACGTTGACATTGGACTTACTGAAGAACCATTCTTATTCAGAGTTAAGATTTTTGGGTGCAGAAAGGTTGATAATATAATTAAAGGTAAAGGTAAAGGTTCCCCTCGAACATACATGCTAGTCATTCCTGACTCTAGGGGGCTCATCTCCATTTCTAAGCCAAAGAGCCAACATTGTCTGATGACAGTTCCATGGTCATGTCAAAGGCACACAGAACGCTGTTATCTTCCCACCAAAGTGATCCCTGTTTTTCTCCTTGCATTTTTACATGTTTTAGAACTCTAGGTTGGCAGAAGCTGGGGCAAGTAACAGGAGCTCACTCCATTATGCGGTGCTAGGGATTCAAACTGCTGAACTGTCAATCTTTCTGATCGACAAGCTCAGCATCTTAGCCACTGAGCCACCGCATCCCCTGATAATATAAAAATACTCCATGTTAATAGACCTACCAGGTAATCCGCCCACACCACCTCCTGGTAGTCCACCTATTCCGCCTCCAGGTAGACCGCCTATTCCACCTCCAGGTAGTCCACCAATGCCACCTCCAGGTAGTCCACCAATGCCTCCTCCAGGTAGTCCACCAATGCCTCCTCCAGGTAGTCCACCAATGCCACCTCCAGGTAGTCCACCTATGCCACCACCAGGTACACCAAGTCCTGAAGATAATAAAACACACACTTATTGAGGTTTGAGGACTAGGTTGGTGTTGGGATGAGATTAATGATTCCCTTATATCTAGATTTCTTACATCTAAGAGGGGTGATATGGTTTAGAAATAGGAAATATAAATAAATAAAATGCAAATACAAATAAAATTAAATTTTTATTTAGGATGACAGATAATAAAATTTGCTGCTCTCACAGGAGTATTCTTCTTACCGTTTGCCTGCTCACACGAAGACATAGAATAGTTTTGTGGGAATAGTTTATATA
>JAEANM010012793.1:0-14662 GCA_017656035.1 Myanophis thanlyinensis | reverse complement strand
AACGTGTAAATGTGTCAAGATTTATATGGCCTGAGTTTTACTGTATAAAATGGCCTGCATAATATAAAATGGAACACCCCCTCATACACAAATGTCCTTTTGAATCTTGACAGATGGCAGTTATCAAGGGCTATTTTTGAAGAGGTAAATACAATAAAGACATAGAGCAGAGTAGAATATTAATTTGCATGTAATTCATAAAATTCAACTTAGACACTGTTTAATTCCAAATCAAAGTGCCAGACATAGTAGTTAAGGTATGATACCTCAAACTGGGCTGGAGAGATTGTGAGTTCTAGTCCAATCTTAGGTACTGATCCAGTTGGGTGATTTTGGGCCGGTCACTTTTTTTCAGCCCTAGGAAGAAGGCAATGGCAAACCACTTCTGAAATCTTGTAAAGAAAAGAGACTAGTCAAGGCAGCCTCCAAGAATTGAACATGATTGAAAGGAGGAAAAAATTCAAGATCGATTCTAGATGGCTCCCAGTATTAAAGCAGAATGACAAGCATAAAATCAGAAATAGATGATAAGAAATTAAGCAAAGTAGCAAATCCGGTTAGCAATAACAAAATATCATACAGCCAGCAAAGAGCTGTAGTCTTTAATTTAGATTACGTTTATCTTAAATTGAATTAATTTTTTGTTTTGGAACTGTCCACTTTAATGCCAAGGAAATAATTCCTGATGATAAATTGAATACCTTCTCAAGATAGATCATTGCCTTCATTGGTAATGGCCCTTCTCAGTCTGAGCAACAGTTCTGCTGCTTCTGCCATTGATCTCTCACAAATAAAAAAGCAATATGCTTTCCTTCATGTCTGATGTTCAAGCTTTGAAAAGCCTTGCTTATCTAATCAAATCGGCACCAGCGATGCACAGAATGCAGTATTGCAGAGTTCGGGATTGCTCCCATTCCAAATTTTCATTAATAAGTACATACACTAAAATTTCCAGGGGAAAAGTGTTAAGAGAACTGAGTGTGCTGATGGAGGGGATTATCACAGGCAAAGGTATGGTTGTCAGTGGTGGGATTCAAATAATTTAACAACTGGTTCTCTGCCCTAATGATCAGCTGAACCAGCAGTTCTCCGAACTGCTTAGAAAGTTAACAACGGATTCTAGTGAATAGGTGCAAACTGGTTGAATCCCACCTTTGATTGATTTCATGGCAAAGTGTCTATAAGTCAGAGTTTTTTGTAGAACAGGTATATCAAATTTCCCAGCCCATGGGGCGGATGCATCATGCGCTGGCCACGCCCACGCCCAGTTTAGCGAAGGGTAACAAAGTCTCGATACATCCCGTGACAACGCCGTGACGACGTGAATTTGACACTCCCTGGTGTAAAATCACACATAGGAAACCAATGTCCACGTATCTGGAGGGGGACTTGGTAGCTACAGCTAGTCCTCAACTTGCGACACAACTTAAATCTGCAATTTTGGTAGTAAATCATGATGGTCGTTAACTGAGTCGCCATATAATCACCTTCTATTTTATGACCTTTGTTTTCCTGCAGTGGTTATTTAAGAAATTAATAGCTACAGTCAATCCTCAACTTACAACTGAAACTACATCTTCAATTTTGGTAATAAGTCATGACAGTCATTAAGCAGGACAATGTCCAAAGGAACAATCATAAAGTGGTACTTGCACTGCATCATACTTCATATAAAAATAGTCACTTTTTGATTGGGTTTTTTTTTTCACTTTTGTTTTTAGAAAATCTGTGTGAGTCTACTTTCTATATATGAGATTTTCAGATCTGCTTATCCACCATGCCTGAAGTCTCAGATGGGGTGATTTTTTTTTTTAAATCAATGGCCTTATTCTGGAAAAAAAAAAAAAGAAGAAGGCACACAAGCCTGAAACATAATTCCTTATAACTGAGAGTTCGTTCTCGTTAATATAAATGTTTTGATTGTTTCAAAGCTACTTCAAATAGACAGCTGGGACAGCACATAATGGAACGTACTGTAATTTGTAGAACTGAATTGTGGGAGGAGAAGAAACTTTACTTCTATGTCAGTATTTTTTTTTTAAATGTTTTGTAGGGTGAGCCGATTGTTATACCAAATACCAATCCCAGAACCCAGGAACTGGTTTTGCCTCATTTCCCAACTCAAGGACTCGCCGGGAAAATAATCGAACAACTTTTCTTGTATGCAGACAGGATTTTCTGATGGAAAAGAATTACAAAAAGATACACGACTTACAATCGTAACTGAGCCTGAGCAATTACAGCCCTAAGACATGACAGTCATAAAGCAGGTCATCATGTGACCCACCTGATTTTAGTACCTTTTTTTTTTTTTTGCAGGGATTAACTAAATGCTGTGAAATGAACCCATTGTTTACTATGGGCCAGTTTTTTTTGCCAGAAACTGGAAGTAAACAACAGTTTCTGGTAAAACCATTGTAAATTACGGTCCCGGAACCACAGAATGCTACCAACGGCCATAAATGAGGCCATTTGCTGAGTGTCCAAGATGTGATCATGTGTCTGTGGTCGGAGTGGCATTTGAATTTACAACCAGATTGTAAGCACCTTTTTTTTTTGGGGGGGGGGGGGGAGTCCATTGTAACATTGCATGGTTGCTAAGCAACTGGTTTTAAGTCAAGGACTATCTATACAGTGATCAAACATTCCAGGCCATCCTTGAAGATGAGGAAGAGTGGTGATATTTAGCCTGGTTTGCACCGGTTCTGGCGAACTGGTAGTGGCGATGAGCATTTGGCCCTGCCCACTCGCCCCCTTTTTTTTTCTTTCCTTCAGTTGAATCCAGTGGAACAGCTGTTTTCTGTGCCTCTGCAGCCTTCTTACTCACCTGGGCTGCCTCTGGTAAGTCCAAAACTTGCTATTTAGAAACACATGGCAGCGCGGTTGGCATGCACACATCGAATCTATAGTAAAACTGGTTGCATCTTACCACTGATAAGGAATAGATTTTACTGCTGGTAGAGTCCCTGTAGTCAAGCCTTCTGCTTGCATTTCAAACTCATTTGTACAAAGGACAAGCAGCATTTATGGGAAGTTCTAGCTAATCTCTCTGCAGGGCAGCAGGATGGCAATGTTTAAAATCTGGGCTGTTATCTAATAAGAGCAGGACAAAAACAGGAAAGTGACTGCAATGAAATCTTGAGGTTAGAATTGTTCCCGATTAAATGCTGATTTCTTAAGAGAATGAGTTTAAAAAGCAAAAACGTGGAAAAGCAGCAAAGAACTGGCTTCATGTTTTATTCATGTTTCAAAAAGCTAAAGTCATTCAGCTCCAAATAAGAATAAAACGAATCTAGCGCTCCACAAGTATACAGGAAAGTGATTTAGGATAACAATTCCCAGATGGCATGTTTTAGTCCAGGAGTTAAATTCTTTGCACACTAGCTGGAGAAAAAGAGAAAGGAAACTATTCTGCCCTGAAATGAGATAAATAAATTCTTTAAGTAAATTATAAATCAGAGTTACTCTTGTTTTGAAATAGCAATATTTACTATTTGCTCTTCCTAGCAAAGTTTCATTGTCTAACATTTAACCCACCACATAGATCTGCCTTACAGAATAATCTTCTATCTATTCAGAAATAAAGCCAACTGAATTTGGTAGAGCTATTCTTGTGAAAATGAACAGAAGGATAGGGCCAATCTTAATTGATACTAGACAACCCTTGTCCCATAAAGTCATCATTTCAGAGATATTTCCTTACTTAAGAGAGAAACAGAACACAGGCAAAGAAAAAAAGTAATGGCAATAGGAAGGACTTCTGACTATGTGGCTTTCTCACTGAGTTTCCATATAGGAAGCTGGCAAGAAGGACTAGAATCCTTTTCTTTCTTTCTTTCTTCTCCCCTTCCCTCCCTCCCTTTCCCTCCAAGGGATTGCTAGAGTGCCTGAGAAACTGTCATGAAAAGTTGAAAATGAGAATCTCATGGCTAAAGCAGCAGTCCGACTGCAGTAGCACTGAAGCAGTCACAATCTCTCCAAATTTCATTCCTTCTGGAGCCATGGCTCCTGGATTTTGGATGTATTCTGTCGTTAGCCCATCTGAGGTATTTTGATTCAAAAACTGTTGCCCAATGATACAGTGTTTTGCCCAGTTAAAGGTTACGGAAATGAGAGTTTTAGTAATATATTGATATACCGGTGCTTGTGCTGCCTCCCCCCACCTACACATATATGGCAAGAGTTCTGCGGGTGTTTATTCATCCCCTAAAACAGGTCCTCAGAAAGCACCTCCATTGCACAGGTCCGAATTCTGAGCTTAGTACAGCAATAGTCACTGGGTAACCAAGTCCAATGGGCACACCCGAAATCCAGGAAAGCAGTTATAGGGCACAAGCATACAAGGCACAGAACTGGGCATATTGCTCCAGCAACACTCAAGTCCTCAAGTCATGATTAAGTAGGCAACACCGATGTAGCCCTTCATGAGACGTGAGGTTGCCTCCTTGCAAGTAGCTTAGCTGATCGGTGTTGTACCTGTCTCCCCTCTGTTCTACGTGTCCTTGGATCAGAAGGAGGTGTGGACTCCACCCCCTCCTTGTTGCTAACAGGCAGCAAGTCAAGTCAAGTGAAGTAGGCTTTATTGTCATTTCAACAATATACAGTACAGTACACAGTGAAATGAAACATTTCCCCAGGACCAAGGTGCTACGTTAGACAACATTGATTAAAAAAAAGCAGGACACAGAACTACACAAAACTCTAAAACTAAAAGCTTAGAAAAAAACTATAAATACACAAAGTATTTATAGTTCCAGTTTCTTTGTGTTGAGGAGTCTGATGGCTTGTGGAAAGAAACTGTTACACAGTCTGGATGTGCATGTTCCTGCATCTCTTTCCAGATGGCAGGAGAGTGAAGAGTGTGCATGAGGGGGAGGTGTGTGGTCAGCCACAATGTTTCTGGCTGTACGGATGTAGCGTATGGTGTAAATGTCCATGACAGAGGGAAGATCAACCCCGATGATCTTCTCCGCCATCCTCACTATTCGCTGTAGGGTCTTGTGATTCAAAATAGTGCAATTCCCAAACCAGGCAGTGATGCAACTGCTCAGAGTGCTCTCAATGGTCCCTCTGTAGAAGGTTGTGAGGATGTGTGGTGGAAGCTGTGCCTTCCTCAGTTTCCTCAGAAAGTAAAGACACTGCTGGGCCTACCTTGCTATGGAACCGGTATTGAGGGACCAGGTGAGATTCTCCGCCAGGTGAACACCAAGGAATTTGGTGCTCCCTACAATCTCCACAGAGGAGCAGCCGATGTTCAGCGGGGAATGGTCATGTTGGGTCCTTGTCTGGAGACTCCTAGCCAACTTTCTGCAGCTGTGGTTCACCTTGCTCAGCCTGTTGCCCCTCCGATTAACCCAGATGAGGCTGCTCCATCAGACTAGCACTTTCTGAGGCCCAATCCAGACCCTCACTTAGCTCCACACTTTCCTCCACCGACTCAAACTCAAACACATCCTCCTCCTCTGAACTCGCATCTGGAGAGGGATCCAGGGGCAAATCCATGATAGTGGCAGACAGTTTATGAATCCTTCAGAACTATCTGTAATCCATCCTTACACTGGCATAAACTATATTGTAACAGGATCTTCATTCATCTGAGTCCTACCTAAAGTTTAGTGGATGTTCCAAGTTACAAGGGCACTGAGAATATGACTTACGACCGTTTTTCACACTTTACAACTGTTGCAGCATCCCCAAAGTCAGGCGATCAAAATTTGCTTGGCTGGCAACAGGTTTTTATTTAAGATGGTTGCAGTATCGGGGGGGGGGGGGAGTCACGCTTTTACGACCTTCTGACAAGCAGTCAATGGGGAAGCCTGATTCACTTAACAACCATGTTACTAACTTAACAGCTGCAGTGACTCACTTAACAACTGTGGCAAGAAAGGTCATAAAATGAGACAAAGCTCATTTAACAACTGTCTTGCTAAGCACCGGAAATCTTGGGCTCTGAGTTAGCTTGTCCTTAAGCCTTTTTAGCCTTCATCTCAAGACTCCATACAGGATGTAACTGGACTAGTTGTTTGTGAGAACAGCTGGCTGTCAGTTTGCTCCCCCCCTGCCCCCCACCAGATTGGGAAAGTCTAGTCGCTGTTGTTCTGTCAAATCACTTTGCAAGTCCTCTTCTAACATCTCAAATCTATTGCAGATGGAAGGGGGGTTAGCTTTACTTACAGATCTCTTGACAGCAAAGTGATTCTCAATTCTTGGTTGTTTTGCAGTTTTCACTGGTGGGAGAGATCCTGGGCTGGTACCATGGCATTTCTTTCTTTTTCCCATGCCTTATTAGTCCCAGGCCAAAAAACAAACAAACCCCCAAACGTTCATCTGTGCTGTGGTCTATGCTGTTATCTCATCCAAAGAATATTAGTTAAATAAAAAGGATCCAGTCGGAATATTAAAAAGTGATAAAATAAACTAAAACCCAAGGGGAGCTACTGTAAACATGCTCCGGCAGCTATCCTTATTGTGCTCGATTGTGGTCGTAAATCAAGGATGAGCTGTATGTAATATTTATGAGAGTACAGGGAATAAATTAGTCCTATTCCATAACAGTGGAGTTTCATATCTGGTGAGGAATTTTGCAATAAAAAGTCAGGAATACAGCCCGTTCGAATACTATATCCAGCACTTTTTCATGCTTCCAGAAAGCCATGACAGACACTTGGAATCAAAATCACTTTTTTTTTTTTAAATAATCTTTTTTATTTTCAAACAAACATACATACAAACAAAACATAAAAACATCTTCCAGTTATAGTGCGTCAGTTGGTTAAATTATTTATACTATCTTTTCATAGTCCTTACTTACAGTTTATATAAATTCTCACATCATTCTAGTATATATTCATACATTATCAACCAGTTAATTGTTCTTTTGACTAAACTATTATTCCATCCTTTTATACATCTGTTGAATTTTTTTTAAAAAAGATTTTTTTAAAAAAACATACAAAAATACAAAAAAAATACACAACATAAAAAAAACAAAAAACCCCCCAAAAAACCCAGAAAAAACAAAACAAAAACAAATCATCAAATTCTATGCTTACAGTGTGTCAGTTGGTTACAAAAAAAAACCCCAATATTTTTTGTGCTATTCTTTCATAGTCTTCCTTTATAATTATATTCTAAATCATCATTTTATTTATCTTATCTTAACATATATACATATCTATTACTTATTCTTTAGACTAATCTTTTATTCCTTCACTTTCATACGAGAATTCTCAGTACTTATACTTCCAAATTCAAACCACGTAGAGAAAGTCTTGTTTTATTTTTAGGAGAAAACGGGGAAATTTGGAGGCAAACTGAAATGTAACAACACATGGAGTAGTCTGTTTTCCTGGATGAAGTCTAAGTGTGCTTCCCCATTTAGATTAACAGTAACAGCACTGAAGTATTGAGGAAATACCTCCTGTGGGTAGTTTGTTGATTTTATAGTATTTCCTGGTTGCCTAATCAGTTAAGATTGGGTGGGAGTAAGCCAAGATATAAGCCAAGAATAACAGTGCAAATCTAAACCGTTTGCCATGATCTTATGCAACAATTAGGGCTTGCCATTATTGGTAGATATTCTATCTTCCTGGGTAGGAGGTCTCTCAATATGGAGGATTTAACAATAATTCCTTGAAGTCCACTATCATTTTTGCCATCAAATTACTTTGACTTATTCAGCGTAATTCCTGCTGATATTGGCCGGATCTTCCTTTAGGCTTTCTAGTTAGAAAAAAGGTCATGAGGGAGCTCTTAAGTTTGCTGTACGTAATGTGTAATCAACCAACAATGGATCTTGAGATGGGAAGAGAAGATAGACGTGGACTGAGCAGTTTATTGTAGGTCAATGATTCTCGAAAAAGAATTGTTTAACCACATTTGGGGTTGTGTTAAAATGAGTTTCGGTATGGGGTAATTATAGCAGGTGCCATGATTAACTTTCTTGGACAATTTTTTTGGACATTATAATCATATCAAGATACTTTTTACTTATCCATTTATATTTATATTAGCATTTATATTTAAATTGCTTGTCCAAAGCCATGCAATGATCTGACACTGTATTATCCCTTATCCCTTGTTCCCTCTCCTCTCTATCCAACCTACTGTCCGTACTTTCTACAGTCTACTCTCCTTGCTTTCCTAATATCGCAAGGTCAGGGGCGATCGCATGTCAGAAAAAGGTGATTTGGATCAATGATGTGGTTCTTTCCTTCTGTTTTTTTAGGAATCCTATTTCCATTGGACTTTTGGGGTAACAGAAGCTGACTGCTATGGAGCCATTGAGGTTGACAATGGAAATACCATCCTCTTCATCCCAAGGCTTCCAGAGAGCTATGCCGTTTGGATGGGAAAGTAAGATACTTTTTTCCTCCAAAATTGAAGCTTTTTGAAAATGTTTCTGTAATGGGCTGTGAGCAGTTTAGAAAACAAATGTTCTATAATCTTGGGGAATCAACGGTATTTCCTTTTTGGAACAATATTGTTTATTTTTGCTAAACATGCTATCCATGTTTGCTAGCAGAAATCTCAGGTACATTTTTGTTTTGCTTCTGCTGATTTCATACACGAGGGGTGGTGAATTGGGCATCCATTTAACATTCTCTGGTCTCTTGGAGGAAATTCCCTGAGAAGACTGGTATCGCATATCACTTGTCTAAAAAATCTGAGTATTTCAGGAATTCAGCTGGAATGGAATCATGTAATTTGGCAAAACCAGTCTACTGGAATTACTTGGTCTTATTTTCTTTTGACCTCCGAAATAAGCGCTTGGTCTTATTTTCGGGGAGGTCTTATTTTTTTGAGATGTAGGAGGCGGTGGTTAAGGGTCCGAGCAGCCATGAGGTGACCGGGAAGGGAAAGGCTGCCTCCTGTGCTAGCCATGCCCAGCCCTTCACTAGGGCTTATTTTGGGGGTAGGGCATATATTAACCCCTCCCTCCATGGGGCTAGACCTTACTTTTTGAATAGGTCATATTTTCAGGGAAACAGGGTATCATCTATCTATCAATTATCTCTCTTCTATCTATTATTTATCAATATAATATAATATAATATAATTCTTTATTGGCCAAGCGTGATTGGACACAAGGAATTTGTCTTCTGTGCATATGCTCTCAGTGTACATTAAAGGAAACAGTACATATGGCAGGAATCATAGGATACAACACTTAATGATAGTCATGGGGTACAAATAAGCAGTCAAATCATACTAGGAGGCAATAATCAATATAAATCATAAGGATACAAGCAACAAGTTAAAGTCATAGTGGGGTGGGTGTGTGATGGAACGATGAGAAGAATAGTAATGCAGACTTAATAAATAGTGTTGAGGGAATCATTTGTTTAGCAGAGTGATGGCATTTGGGAAGAAGCTGTCCTTGTGTCTAGTTGTTCTGGTGTGCAGTACCCTGTAACGTCATTTTGAAGATAGGAGTTGAAACAATCCATGTCCAGGATGTGAGTGGTCCTTAAATATTTTTCCAGCCCTCTTTTTGACTCGTGCAGTATACAGTACAGGTCCTTGATGGAAGGCAGGTTGGTAGTTATTGTTTTTTCTGCAGTTCTGATTTATCCTCTGTAGTCTGTGTCTTTCTTGTTGGGTTGCAGAACCAAACCAGACAATTATAGAGGTGCAGATGACCGATTCAATAATTCCTCTGTAGAACTGGATCAGCAACTCCTGGGGCAGTTTGAGCTTTCTGAGTTGGCACAGAAAATGTTCTTTGTTGTGCTTTTTTGATGACATTTTTGATATTAGGTGTCCGTTTTAATTATCTATGTCTATCATCTCTCTTCTATTTTCTGTGTCTATCATCTCTCTCTCTCTCTGTCTATCTCTATCTTATGTTTATGTTTTTGTTTATATTAGAGGTGGAGACTGTTTGAGAGCTGTATGCAATGTAATTTCATTTTAATGTATGCCGATTAGTGTACGTTCAAAGAGACAATATTAAAATATTCTATTGTATTCTAGAATTAGGAAATGCAATAAATCGAAATGCACAGAAATTAAGTATCCCTGTAATGTTTTAGGTCAGTAAGGAAAAAATAATAATGGCGGGGAAAGGAGAGAAAGGGCTACGGAGGAAAAACAAGCAGGTCTTTAGAGGTGCTGGAAATGGGTGACAGAAATAAGCAGGGTGCCCAGGAATGTGGGACAGGTTTCCCACTAGTGGATTTCAGAGCTGAGGCATCTCTTTTTTTCCCCCTCTTGTGAAACATGATCAAATATGATGCCAAACAGGAAGGCCTGGCTAATGTCTTCAGTGGAGGAATGAAATTAAGACCATCTTTGTTGGATTAGAACCTGAGCTTTAATTAACAAGGAGAAAGTCAACGTTTGAAAACGTTCTTCTGGTGCCTTGTGGTTGGCTGCAAAGCCTTCAGCTGCTCAGTGCTTTCTTTGGGGCCCTGCTCACTGAACACTCTTGTGGCATCCTCAGCCATGGCTGTCCTTTGTGCCTCTCACACCAGCTCTATGCCATTTGCAGACAAATTTCCAAAGAGAGCAGAACAATTCTGTGCCTTGAATCCAAGGAAGAAAGGAGTTGGTTACCTGGGGTCCCACCATCACTTCTGGGTTTATGTGCCAGAGTGGTAGGGAGCTGTACCTTCCTTAACGAAGAAGGATGGAAATGATTGTGGAGAGAGAAATATGCAAATGAGAATGTGCAATTTGAGCCATCTGGCTCTCTTCTTTAGCACATAGCTAAAGAGCTGTGGTGGCACAGTGGTTAGAATGCAGTATTGCAGCTAACTCTGCCCACTGCCAGCAGTTTGACTCGAGATTGACTCAGTCTTCCGTCCTTCTGAGGTGGGTAAAACGAGATTGTTGGGGGCAAGAGGCTGACTCTGTAAACCATTTAGAGAGGGCTGTAAAGCATCATATAGTCTAAATGCTATTGCTATTGCATAGCCGATGCTGGGCCCAACATAGACTAGTTCCAGATCTTCAGCTGTGCTGCTCAGTTGACCAGAAAATACATGTTGTCAGGTCAAAGAAGGAAAGGTCACAGAAGCATTGGAATGCAAGATACCATCCTAAAATTCCTTCACAACTCATTGTTCTTTCTTTATAACCTAGAATTATTTTTGCAAGTCAGGCATCTATTTTGTTCCCTTCATCAATTGGATAGAAGGCAACTTTTTCTGCAAAATGAAATAAAACAAGATAAGAAGGTTTCCTTTCATGATAACCTGAGGGGGAGTCTTCTCCTCACCCCACCAGTGAGATCAAAGGAAACTTGGGACACTGATTTCTTTAAAGTGCTTATCTGTACTGCCTGTACTGGGTGGCTGCTTTCTTTGTGATTTTGTGGAAGGAGGATCTAAGGAGCTGGCCAATATTGCACAAATGAAAGAGGAAGGTAAAGTTGGACGGGTTCCCTTTTTTGATAGTACTTGTATCAAGTTAAATGTGGCCTTGTTGTGTGTAAAGTTGCGCTTAAGAGTTCTCACAACCTGGCTCATCATGTCCTGAATGAAAAATGGGACCTTTTTCTATGTAAAGTTGTGTGTAGACTCATAACTTAAGTGTGTAGACTCATTAGTTAACCTAAACAACCCACAGTTGCAGGTATACAGACACCCACACCCACAGCATTTCTGAGAAAACACCAGCAACTTCACTGTTAAGCAGTTGGGCCTGGAGGAGAAGATTCAGAAAATCTTGTCCTACCTTTCATTGCTGTATTGTGATCCTAAAGAGAAAAGATTAAAGATCACTTGCTGGAATTTATATCCCGTTCTTGCTTTCATTGTAATAAAGGTTAGGGTCTGAAGGCTTCATGCATGTGAAGAACATTCACTTTTGAGTCTAAAGATGCCTCACTTGTAGATGTGAACAATCCCTGTGAGCAGTTCATGCCAAACTAATCTTGTTACCTTCTCTGATAAAGTGACTAAGTTACTGGACCATGGAAATGCTCTGGATATAGTATACTTAGATTTCAGTGAGGCATTGGATAATGTAGACTACACCCTGTTGGTGTATTTGGTTCATAGACTGAAAGAGGCATAGTAACAAGGTCAGCCAATGGGAACTGTTTGGAAACTGAAACAGTATTTGCTGGAGACAACAAGGAGCCTGGGCGTGGCCTAGCTCTGCAGCTCAAGAAAATGAAATAAGTTGGTGCTGAGCTCTGAAACTGAAACTCCTCTCCACTGCTTGTATTTTGCTTGCTACCACTTCTCTCTACCACATTGAAAGAGCTTTTGGTATTGTATACTTACTTCATGTTATATTATATGTAAAGAGAAGTTTCTTATATATAATGGAAACCTGCTGAATCAGTTACATGTATGTTTCTGAATGTGTTTGCTGCTGCAAACTCTGACACACCCTACATCTTGGAGAGACAGACTAATTCAAGCTAGAGCACTGTTTGGCCAAGAAGCAATGGATGGAAGCTCGTCAGAAGAGATCCAACCTGGAAATAAGGAGGAATTTCCTGACAGTGAGATCTCTGAAACTGTGGAATTGATAGTCTCCCAGAATTGTGGGTGCTCCATCACTGGAGGGTTGTTGTTTTTTTTAAGAAAAGATTGGAAAATCATTTATCCAAGATATTATGAGTACTTCTGTCTTGGGCAAGGGGTTGGACTACAATACTTTCAAGGTCCCTCCAATTTCCATGATTCTGTATATAAAAATCACGTTGGTTTTGAGCAGAGCTCACCAATTAACATTTTGGCCAAAATAAAATAATAATAATAATTCTTTAAGCTGCTCCCATCAGGCCTGAATGTTGACATTTAATTGTATAGATCTAGTTCACTCTTAGGCAATTTAAAATGTTCTTTTCAGTTGTTTAACATTCTCTTCACAATTGAATATATGTGCTGTTCTTTAATCAATCAGAAGCAATAAAAGCTCACATCTTACTGTGGAATTTTATGCAAAGAAAGCTGTTGATTCCATTGTTCCATTCATGACCATGGGTGTTAAGTTTTGCCCCCCCTTCCCCCCCTCCCCCAGTGCCCTGCCGCTTCTGAAACTATATTAACTATATTAAAATAGAACTTGGCTACTGATGGACACAGAGTTAGATTACAGATTTTATTATGGGTATTGCAATTATCTTTTCTCTTACCAGCTGTATTGCATTTCATTTGGGCATCGTTTTATCTCCAGATGAGTTGGTCTTTGTGAGATGAATGCTATAAAAAATAACAATTGAAATAATAATGCTAATAGTACCTGTGAAAGGGATGCATATTACACGGGCTGACAATTGAAAATGGGATATAAATTCTAGTGGAAAGTTCAGCCCTTGCCACATATACAGATAATCCAAGTGGTTTTTTTAAAGGCCAGTCTAGGCAAAAGTATGCTTTTTATAACTCATGAATGAAAAATACATTGGCAGAACAATTAGAGTTGCTTTGTCTTGGTTAGAAAACAAGTACTTTTTGTGAATGGTTAAATTTTCAGAGCTTGTCACATCCAATATGCAATTTCTTCCAAGTTTTTGGGGAAGCAAGTTTTGTTTTGGGAGCAAATGTCCAGTGAAGAAAATTACCTAAAACTTTCTCAAGAATTTTTGTCATCAAAGAGATGGAATGGCCCACTGGTGAGACCAGAGCGCAGCGTGACACATGAATTCTAAACCAGATATTAATATGTAATGACAGCAAGGAAAGAAAAGTGTTTTCAAGATGAAAGTGACTATGTAAACCTCTTCCCATCAGTATCCTTACCTTTTTTCCATTCAGAATCCATTGGAAAATTTTCTCATATATCTAGCAGTATCTTCAAGGCGGGATCAAATATAAGATGACACCACCATTGTGCAGTTAAAACTGCACCTGTATTTTACGTGCAGTATGGCTACCCCTCTGCACATCATCTGTTCTTAGGCAAGTACACAAGCCAGAACTTAGTGTCAAACGAGGGTTTATGCTAGTGTCTTTGGAGCAAGTTAATTTGTGCATGTGAAAGAAAATACAGGTATATTAATCTGATTCAGACCCAGAACTCAGTTTAGTGTTTAAATATTTATATATTTGTGCTCTCAAGTTTCTTTTTTCAGTTAACTGTAGTCTGTTACAGAGATGTGGAGCTCTTCCACTTGAGTTGAATTCCCCTCTTTTTCTGTTTTCCAGCCTGGCCTGGTAAAACAAAAACTGGTCTGTCGTCCCTAAATTCCAAACTGTAGTTAACCATTGTTCATGGGAAAAGCCAAGATTATAAGCCAAGAAGTTGCCACGTTTTCCAAAACCAGCTCATGAACTTGACTCCTTTGGGGTTTTCTTTTAGTGGTGTGCTTCCAATTCTCTTCTTGAAGTACAGACAATGTGGGTGCAATTTTTCTCTTTTTTCCCCAACCTACCCACAGAGGGCAAAAAATACCGGTTACCTCACCTCCCTTATTCCTCCATTTCTCGGTCAGAGGGGACCTTGGAAAGAGAGAATGAAAAAACTGACACCTGAAGTTGCCCACCCAGGACCTAGATACAGTTTGGGCTAACCTGCTCAGGTTTTGGGGTGGGGGTGGGGAGATGAACTGTGGTCTGTTAAAAATGTAAAGAAACGTTTAATCTCTGTTTGCTATCATGCCTGGTGGTAGCTATCCAGGCTGGAATAATTCCAATTCCAAATTTTATTGGTCACATACACAATCATACATGGGTACGATATGCAGTGAAATGCTTACGCAACC
>JAEANM010012791.1:0-14663 GCA_017656035.1 Myanophis thanlyinensis | reverse complement strand
TCCAACTCCCACCTTCCCAACTACCCTTAACTATTTTTCTAACCCCCCACTCTCCCTTCCTACCTAACTTACCCGCGTTTGCCTAAGCATTTCCCTGCATATCGTACCATGTATGACTGTGTATGTGACCAATAAATTTGAAATTGAATTGAATTGAACTGTCATAAAACATGATCGCACTGTTCAGTGATGGCAGTCCTTGCAGTCCTGGTTACTGTTGCTAATGGAATCCCACATCATTAAATGAAGCAACTCTTGCTGGCTCCCAACAGCCAAGTCAATGGAGAAACTGGAGGAAGTTGTAAATACCAAATAGCTTACAAGCAAGTAAACCTGCTGCCAGGTGAATAAAAGTGCAAGTAGGTGTGTGAGGGTGTAGGCTTGGGGAAGGTACACAAAGTGGGTGCACAAGAATGCAAGGGAGAAATGACAAGGGTTGGGAGGTTCTTAAAAGTGCAAGCTGCAACTGGTAAGGCCAAGCCAGGATCTTTGGACACAGCTCATTTTGGGATACCAGATTAGTAGTGTCTACTGTCATTATGTATCTTCCAGGAGCTATTCCATTCATCTCCTAACTTCAATGTGAAAGAAAAATATCCTGGGATGCTTTCTTTTCGGTAATGATTGTTTTTAGCTTGTTTAGTCTGCGTTTATATTACCTTATAAATAACTCATGATGGTGAACATACGTAGTCCTCTTTCCCCCTCCTCTTTTCCTGACAACGACTTTGTGAAGTGGGTTGGACACAGTGAGTACAACTGGCCCAAGGTCACCCAGCCAAATTTCTTGTGTAAGGACTAGAACTCAAAATGTCCTGGTTTCTAACCTGATGCCTTAAAATTACATTGCCTGAAAACAACTGGTGACATAATTACAAAAGAGAAATCTAAAACAAATAGATTTCAGATAATCCATCGTGTAGCACTGCTTTGCTACAAATGAAGAGTTCTCTATCAGAATCTCCAAGAACATACTGGAGAGGTTTCAAATTATTTTTAAAGATCAGAAGAGTCTAAAGAAAATGTGTACCTCTGTGAGAATGAGTGACGGCTTACATTAACCCGTTTTTAACATGTACAGAGAAATAAAACCTAGGATTTAGCGCAAAGCAGCAAACAATAATAAAAGCCCAATATAAATTCCTAGTTAAACATTTTATTACTGCTGAAGTAATACAGAAATCAGAAAACTTGTAAATCATGGTTGTTCACTCTTTTGGTTGCCTGGGCTACATAGAGTGAAGATGAACTGTCTTGGGCTGCATATAAAATATATAGTTAATGTATATAAATCACATAATAATTTCAAAAAGTTTGTGACCTCATGGGGATGCATTGCTAGCTCTCCAGGGCTGCATGTTTCAGAAGGAGAGGAAGCAATTGGGATAAACTAATTCTTTATGTGACCAAGAGCCACATTTTGTTCATGGGGATTTATAGAATAGAATAGAATTCTTTATTGGCCAAGTGTGATTGGACACACAAAAAAAATGTCTTCTGTGCATATGCTCTCAGTATATACTGTCTCAGCCTGCAATCTAATGTGCAGGCTACATTTAAAACTGTCAGTTTTCTTGTTTCTACGGTATATACTGTACTAAAAACAGGAAAAACAGGAGTTTTAAGAAAAAGGGACAGACTATACCAAAGGATAATGTAAATTTCCCCATAAAGAAAAAATGGAGAGTAGGGGGAGTTTATTTTACAGAACTACTGATCAATAAAGTCAGAACACAGCCATATATATTAAACATTATGGCAATTTTTCCCAACCTGGTGCCCTGTTCCAGTCATACTATACTTCATTATTCATACACTAAATGATTATCTCATTTAGCAATGATGGATAAGATCCAGGTTGAAGGCTGTATTCACACCAAACACCA
Organism: Myanophis thanlyinensis; assembly: GCA_017656035.1. Classification (NCBI taxonomy): domain Eukaryota; kingdom Metazoa; phylum Chordata; class Lepidosauria; order Squamata; family Homalopsidae; genus Myanophis; species Myanophis thanlyinensis. The sequence continues at coordinate 12,777 of JAEANM010012791.1, read as the reverse complement.
TGCTAAAATGTGATCTCTAATCTGTACAGAGTGAATCCAAGGAGTATTATAAATTTATGGTTCAATTGGTTACACAATTCCACCGAATTGAATTAGTTCATAAGTTAGCATATTGTATGAATACAGGTGCAATCTATTTGAGCTGCAGCAGCTTTATATCAGGTATTTTATTAAAAAAATCTTTAGTATTTAATGCAAAACAGTGATCTAAGAAAAGATTAACCCAGAAATGACTGGACTACAGTAATTTGTTCTTCAGGCACTTTTCTGCAGTGCATCTTTCCTGTTATACAAGTTCTTTGGTTATAGCCTGGACAGCAATATTTTAATGAAAGAAAATGTAACGTTAGAAGTTTGGGCTTTATATTATATTAAAAGAAACTGGATTTGCAAGAAAATGTGGCTCTGAATACTTTCTTTGCTGTTCCTAGAGAGTCAATCATATTCTCTTCTATGAGTTCATAAACTGTCAAGAGTACAAAATGAAAAATCCATTTTTCCCATCCCCTGCAAGCTCACCCTTAACTATCGCAAAGACTCTGAAAAACCATGTGTATAAGAGTTTGTTTTAAATACATTTTATACCTCTTGTTTTTATCCCTAGTTTTTCTTTAACCATTTTTCACCTGAGGGAATGATGCAGAAAAGATATGAATTTCATTTTCCTCAAATAAAGTTTTTCTTTCAGCTCAGTACATTCTAATGACTTACAGAGACATGAAGGATAGGACAGGATAGTGGAATTCCTTCTATAAAAGGCAGCTGGAAAATGAATTACTCCAAGCAGAATGGTTATACTAAAATGAGATTTATTGGCTATGTATTTTATATTACTCAGTTAATACTATCTTCTCAAAAACATATTATCCCAGAAATTCAAATTTCCTAGTAATTTTCTTTCTCTTGAAGTTTGTAAGATGACATGACTTGTTTTATTTGAAATATTTGAATTTCTTTAATCCAGAAAAATTTACTTCATACACTCAACTTGTTTGTGGAACTTTATGACATATAATCTTCAAAGAAAAGATTGAACATTTTTATTTACAACAGTCCAATCATCAATATAAATGAACACAAATATTTGTATTTTCTTCCCTTTTTCAGATTAAGAAAAAGAACTAATACAGACATTGCTATCAGAACAGTTCCATATAACTTTATTCCAAATCCTTTATATTCAACAACTCAAAATTAATTGTACTCACATGGTAACTTAGCACTTACTGCAATTGTTATGTATCTGTATATTCTTTATAAGTTTATTTTTCACTACCACATAGTTTTCCTTACCAATTGCTACATTTTTTAATTTTTTTTTGTTTATAAAATATTTATTTTATTTTAGAAAATTTTAAGACTAAGTTAACCTACTCGTAGTATATTTTGTCTAATTATGTACGTGTTATGTGAATTGACCCATTTGTAAACAATAATATCCCAACCAATTGTGGCTAATTTAATAATCCACTAAACAACCTGTGATTTAAAGTCATTTTGATGGACTTGGATTAATAATGGTACAGGAATGTTGAGATCTTTCTGTGATTACCAGATAAAATTTTAAAACTTTCTAAATTAAAACACTGAATAAATTATATAAATGAAATACAGGTAATCCTCAACTTACAACAACCACTGAGCCCAAGTTTTTTTTGCTAAGCATGACAGTTAAATGAATTTTGCCCCATTTTATGACCTTTCTTGCCACAGTTGTTAAATTAATCACTGCAGTTGTTAAATTAATAGTGTAGTTGTTAAGTGAATCTGGTCCCCCATTGATTTTGCTTGTCAGAAGGTCACAAAATGTGATCACATGACCCTGGGACTCTCACTGCAACCCTCATAAATATGAATCAGTTGCCAAGTGTCTGAATTTTGATCATATGACCAAGGGGAATGCTGTAATGGACATAAATGTGAAAAATGGTCATTATTCACTTTTTCAGTGCTGTTGTCATTTTGAATAGTCACTAAATGAACTGTTGTGTGTCAAGGACTATCTGTAATGCATATTATTTATCAATGTCTATCAATCTTTCTGATACACAGCATAATATAGTTGATGTTGCAGTGTCTTGTTATAAATTTTATACAGTACAATGCTCTAAGTACAATATTAAAATAGGTAATATTACTGAATCAATTTACTGCGGATTGTCAACAACACTGTTTACCTCCCACAGTAACACTGATATGTTTTGAAAGTATTATAAAGAATATAAACAACATGCTCTGTTAAATGCAAGCATAAATATTTCACATGGTTACATTTTTTTTAAAAAAGGGAGAATTTTCTTTGATCATTACAGAAATGCCGGCTATAAACTGAAATTCACAATATAATTCAACCTAATTATAATGCCTGCAGAGTTCTTCTATATTTAATTTTAAGAGTCTGTAGATGCAAAAATAATCACTTGCACACATTCAGACTTTTTTGCCCTATTTGTTTGAATGGGGATCTTGAGTGTTTCCATATTTTTTTAAAATCTTAATTAGTTTAATATTCTAATATGGAAGTTAGTAATATAATACCTAAAAGAAAGGAGAGAAAAGGAATACAATAACTATTTCAAATATTATAAACCAGTACTAAGAGGACTTATTTTTGTTATTCACTGTATTGATATAAAACCTGAACAGAAGGGGCAGTCCCTCATCTGAAAACTCTGTGCCATAATCCCAGACATGAAAGTGCATCATAAATACAATTACTGTGCTTGTGATGTAGAGCTATGTATGTTCCCTAACTAGTTAATAGAATAATGTTAATTTAACATGTGTTTTAGAATTTATGAATTCATTATTAATTTTTAAAAAGATTATGAGGGGCCAATATTATGCAGATATTAACCTCTGTAAATTTTCCTATTATTCACTATACAATAGAGCAGGAATGTCAAACTCAATTTCATAGAGGACCACAACAGGGTTGTGTCTGACCGCGGGAGGGCAGCTGGGGAGGCGTGGCCATGCCCAGCTCAACAGGAGCACCTGTTGTGGCCTGGGCGGGATAGGGGGAATCCACTTTTGCTAGTAGCTTGTTTTGCTAGCACTCTGCCAGTAAAAACAGCACTCGGGTGCACCCATGCGCCCCCCCCGCTCCATTTTTGGCTGTGACAGCCTTCTGCAGCCCTCTGCCAGCAAAAAGGACCACCAAGCACAGCCCTCCTGAGCTCAGTTTTCGTTTCCAGAGGCAACACAGTCTGGTCCTTTGCTGTTTCCAGGGTGACCCCGTAGGCCAGTTCTAAGCAACCCGCGGGCTGGATCTGACCCCCTGGCCTTGAGTTTGACACCCCTGCAACAGAGGATAAAAATAATATATCAAATTTAGTTTACCCCCCAATTTGAAGTCTTATTAGTTCTTGCTCTGTTTTGTTCACTAGTTGTCCATTTTAAAATTAGGAGTTTTATGATATGCAGCATGTATCACATTTCTTATGTAGTGTTTGATTAACAAAAAAAAAGACATGTGTTTATTGACAGAATGGTTTTATGTTGAGTTGGCACTGGTTTAGGATGTTGACATGACTTTTAAAAGTATGTTTATAATGATTACTATAGTCAGATGCTAACCCAAGCACGACTAAGTAAATATGGTATTTTATTACTCACATACATGAAGAGAAAATTATACGTAATTGCTGAACCTGTCTGGCCTAGCATCCATAAGTACACTGTTGGTAGAGGAATTTAACAAGTCATGTTTTATTTCCTGTATTAATTCTTAGCTTGCTTTCCACATTCTAGTTTCAATATACAATACTGATTAGAATATGATATTCTAGATATCAGAACATGAACATAAATTTCTCACATGAAAGACTGCACAGTAACTATAAGATCAGGCTCTAATGCGCTATATTCATAGAATGTGTATTCAAATTATCAGCAACCTGATTTGTCTGGATGTAATACACCACACACACACACACACACAGATAGCCAGTAGTCATTAAAACCTCTGCTAACAGCATGCCCAGACTCTGACAGCTGCTCTCTTTGTTTTGCTTTGCAGTGCCCTCCCCCACCATCATGCTGACCTATATGAGCAGCTTTGCATTGCTTTTCTTTTCCAGGCTTTCATCAAGTAGGAGCAAAGAAAATTCTAGCTTGAGCAAGAAGCCAAAGCAATGCTGGTAAACACACAGATACAGGCTTGTCTTATGGAAATCAACTCTAGTCATCCATATTGTGGTCCTGAAAATAACATTGCAATTGCACTTTTTTTTAACAAGATCCTTTATTCCAAAATGCAATCTGTACAAATCATTTCCTCAAGCCATCCTGAAGACTCAAAAGTGTTTGCCTATATAGCAGCCATAATGCAGCATTATGGGGGGGGGGGGGGAGAGAGAGATGTCAAAATGGTGAGATCTATATATATATATTAAAAAAGAGGGACATTATTGTAGCGAGGAGGAAGGGACGAAGAAAAAATGTAAGCGGAACAGTTTTAGTACAAGCTGTATAAACAGAAGCAATTTTGTACTGTAGGAAAAGAAGGAGGGGAGGGGAGGGGAATTTCACTAACGGAGGCGATCCATATTCCTTTTTAAAAACAACAACAACAACAAGAGTTTAAACTGATGAAGAAATGCTGATGGACGGCGGGCTGAAGGTAGGAATGAGATTTCCCCTATTGACTAACCGGATCCAGCAGCAAGATCCAGAGACGAGAGAGCAAACCTGGCGAGAGGGAGGGCAAATGGGTCCTAGCAAAAACCATCGAGGCCGAGCAGGGAAGTGACCGGGCTGGGAGCTTCTCCTCCAGCGAGGACCGGCTGAGCCTAAGACCGCGCCACCCTTACCTGCTCCGGGCGAGCTTCGAGCAGCGCCGCTTCCATTCAAAGAGACGGTCCCATCCCTCCAGATGCGGATGTCGGCGGGGCTCTCCACTCGGCCGGTCAGGCTCTCTCCGCGGCGACCTCCGGCGCGAAGGGAACCGCAGCACTGGTAGCAAACGGCCCACGCCTGCTCCTCGTTGATGGGCTGGTTGTAGAGCTTGAGGATCTCTTCCAGCGAGAGGGCTTCCCGCAGCATCGCTGCCGCCTGGCCTCCGCCGTAGCCCTCATCCTCTCTGCGGCTGGAAGTGCCGGGCGAAGGCTCCTCGTCTCCCGCCGCCCCGGCGTAAGCCATTCCCTTTGCTGGAGAAGAAACCCCGGGCGCGAGCTGCTCTCTCGGTCGCCCCTCGCCTTCGCCTCGCCCTCGCTTCGCCTCAGCTGCTGCCCGCTGCCTTCATCTTCTCCCCAAACTCCTCCTTCCCCGCCAAAGCAGCCACCGCAGCCGAGCGCGTGAGCGGTGCAGGACAGCCCAATCCCGCGGGGAGGGGAATCCAGCCGGGAAGAATTGCGGACCGCCGGCCGAGTCACCCGCTTTGAGGGCGGAGACTGCGGGAGGCGGGATTCAGTTCATAGCAACCCAATGGCGTCCGCTGCCACCGACTGTTCTCTCCGGTTCGGCGAGGCTGGCTCCGCCGCCTCCTGCCTGTGGGAAAGCGGCGCGGCAAGATGGGGAAAAGGAAGGCCTGTATTATCCTGCGCGAAGGAGGATGGTACAGGTCGTCCTCGACTTAACAACCGTTCGTTTAATGACCCTTCAAAGTTACAATGGCACTGAAAAATGTGACTTATGACCGTTTTTCACTCTTACGACTTTTGCAGCGTCCCCTTAATCGGGTGATCAAAATTCAGATGGGGCAATTGGTTCATGTTTGTGACCTTTGTTGTGTCCCAAGGTCATGTGATCCCCTTTTGCCGCTTTCTGATAAGCAAAGTCAATCGGGAAGCCAGATTCACTTAACAACAACAGCTAAGTTATCAACTGCAGTGATTCACTTATCAACTGGCAAGAAAGAGTCGTAAAATGGGGCAAAAAAAATCTCATTTAACAAATGTCTCACTTAGGAACATGAATTTTGGGCTCAGTTGTGGTTGTAAGTTGAGTACCTGTTTCAGAAAGAAGTCTGCCTTATTTTCCATTAGACTTATTCCTTGATTAAGAAGAGCCTGCAATTCTTTTCTCTCCAAGTGTACGCGATCCTGATTTATGCTTTGCATAGCGTCCTGCCTTCTGATACCTACCTATGGTTTTTCCAAAGCAATTTTGTGTGTTTGTATGAGACACTGAATCATAAAATGACTGGAATTCTATTGGCACAATTCACATCAAATGTAGTTGGTTAGGTCTGAGTTTTGTCTAAACACAGCAGACCCTGAAAACTACCCAAAAGCTTTTGAACTAGCATCAGTCTGCGTAAACAATAAATAATATATACTACTTATTACGAATACAGTAGTATAAAAACATACCGGTACATAAGGAAACAGAGATAAACAAAGGCACTCATGACTATAATTTTATTGTTTAGGGTTAGGGATGCATTAGTTTAAGTAATATTATATAATTCTTAACAAGAACTAGTACAGAAACAGGTGCAGAATGAGAAATGGGTAAATTTAAATATTTATGCTATGCTAGCTTCCTTCACATAATATGTTAATCTACAGGTTACCCTTGAACCAAACTAATAAAGTGGAACTTCACCTAATATTATGCATAAATGAATTTATTTCAGCCTGGATTACTATGTTACCTTGTTCAGATAGAAAAGTTTACTTTGCACAGATTTAGACCCAGTATTATCCTCAACATGTATATGCTCTACTCAGGCAACATGTGATTGAGAGATATACTATTATCTTGGTGTTTATTCTAAACTTAGGCTGAAAGTCCTTTTCCTGTCTCCCAAGCTTATTCCCACATATTGTCACAATTAATTATCACATAAGTTTTCTCTATGACCATTTGTCTGCAATATGTTCCTTCAGAACATATCATTCACCAACCTCCAGTGGTGTCTATCGCCATTGATTTCATCCACCTTTCTGCTGCTGGTCTTCTTTTTGCCATTCTTTTTCAGCATTACAGTTTTCGCCAGAGTTTGTCTTCACATTAAGTATCCAAAGTACAGGTAGTCCTCGACTTATGATCATAATTGAGCCCCAAAACACCATAATTCCCTCCACACCCACAGTCAACTTGGAACATCTGGGACTCAGCCCACCCCTATGTCAGTGGATCTCCAATTTCTTGACCGGGACCCACAGGCTGTAAGGATGGGCAGACGAGTCTCAACCTCACTCACCCTCAGCACCCGAGCATCCCAGGGCTGAGTTCTGAGCCCCCTGCTGTACTCCCTATACACATACGACTGTACGGCCATTACTAACTCCACCATCATCAAGTTTGCTGATGACACCATTGTGGTAGGCCAACAATCAGACAGCCTACCTAGAAGAGATCACAAACCTTGAGAACTGGTGTCGGAAAAACAACCTCCTCCTTAATGTCAGCAAGACAAAGGAATTGATAGTGGACTTCAGTATAAAACAGGAAAGGAAATACCAGACTCCAGTCATCAACGGAAGCCTGGTAGAGAGAGTGGACTGCTTCAAATACCTCGGTGTGCACATCTTGTAGAACCTGACATGGACGTGCCACATCAATACTGTGGTAAAAATGGACCGACAACATCTCTACCACGTCAGACGCCTGAGAGACTTCAGACTTCCCTCCAAAATGCTTAGGAACTTCTATTCCTGCACTGTAGAGAGCATCCTGACAGGCAACATCACAACCTGGTTTGGGAATAGCACCATGCAGGACAGACGAGCACTACAGAGGGTGGTACACTTAGCTGAAATCATCATCTGCACCAAGCTCCCTGAGCTGCACTCCATCTACATCTAACGTTGCTGGACTAAAGCTAAGAAGATAGTGAAGGACCCCAGCCACCCCAACAATAGACTGTTTGCCACGATGCGGTCAGGAAAGCGTTTTTGCTGTCTGAAGACCAACACAGAGAGACTGAGAAGATGCTTCTTTCCACAGGCAATACAGACTCTAAACCAGAAACTACAAGAACACTCAAGACTATAACAGGAACCACAATTGTAGCTCATTCCTACCTTCCCAAACTATTCCACTTTCATCAACATGGTGCAGTTATTGATGATTTCCTATCCTATCCTCCCATGTTGTCTAGACTACTCTCCTGCCCTACTATCAATTGCAGTCGCGGGCGGTTGTGTAAGTATTTCATTGCATATCGTACCATGTATGACTGTGTATGTGAGGGATGCTGCCATGGTTGTAAGTGTGAAAAATGGTCATAAATCACTTTCAGAGCTGTTGTAACTTTGATGGTCATTAAATGAAGTATTGTAAGTTGAAGACTACCTGTATAATTTGAGTCTGGTCATTTGTGCCTTGAATAAGAACTTCAGGTTGATTTATTTGATGATCCTTTATTTTTTTGGCTGTTGATATTTTCAGGAAACCAGTTTCAAAGCATCAATACTCTGTATCTTTTTTCCCCTCAGAAGTCCAACTTTTAGTTTCACAGAGTGATCTTTATAGATATAGATACATCATGACATCTGAATATCTGAGTATCATTTGCAAGCTGCCTCATTGTACTCTACCAGGTGATAGTCTATGGCATATTTCTTGACTGCTAGTTCCTTTATATTGATAACTGATCCTAGACAGAAGTGAACCCTTCAATTCTTTCAATATCTCATTGTCAATTCTAAAGCTGGTTACTATATCTTTTGTTGTTAATTTGTCTTCTTTACATTTAATCTTAGTCCCATATTTTTCACTGAATTCATTGATTTTCATTACTAGAGCTTGCAGATAATTTCCACTTTCATCAACATGGTGCAGTTGTTGATGATTACTCCTCCAATTAAAAAACTATGTTATCCCAATCTAGCTTCCCTCAATATATATTCTGCATAAATGTTGAATAAGGTGAAATATAAGCCTTGTTTCACTCCTTTAGGAGCCAGTCTTTTTGCCATATTATGTCAGTACAGGGGCTTTCTGATCAAGGTATAGATTTTGCATGAAGACAATGATTTGTTCTGGGATTCTTACTTTTTCCAAGTACATTCTACAGCTTGACATTTATGTGCAATTAATAATGGAGCACATACTGATTTCTTTTTGGCATTCTATGGTTTTGGTATGTAACTTCTTCCTGTCTGTTTGCCACTGCTCTATTCTCCAGATTTGCTGGCAGTTTGATGAGACCTTTACTGATTCGCCTTCTGTTACTTGCGGAATTTCTGCAAATATTAATTCCCATAGCTTTCTGTCTGGGTAATAAGTGAAGTGCTAATTTAATTTAATCTTCTTGTGTTAGAGGTTTTGTAAGCAGGAATACCTTCTAAAATATGTTTGATATTAACATCTCTATTATACAGAATTTCAGTATACTCCTTTATCTTTTACTGTTGGGGGGAATCAGTTACTATCTGTCTATTGGTGTCCTCTGGTATACCAGTTTGAAGTAGAATACCCTTCTAAATTTAGAGATATTTTAAAGCACTTGTTCCTTTCATGTCTTTGCAGATGTTGCTGTACTGCTGCATCTTGTCTCTTCTAAAAGCTGTCTGAAATAGTTAAGATCCTTCTTGAGATCTGTTTTTCTGAGGGTTGGCTTCTCTTCATGGCAATCTCCATGGTTTGTTCTGACATCAAGTTTGCTTTCTTCTGTTTCTTTTTGCATTAATCTGTAATTTCTTTTAAGTTTATTCTACAGTTCCTCTGGTGAAGTTCCAGATTTGAAAGCAATTTCTGATATTATTGAAAATGGTGGATATATGCTCAATATAATATTTTGGAAACTGCTTAGCATGTCTTCTGCTTCATCTTAACTGAGAACTTGGATGTAAGCAATTTGTGATGATCCCCAGTCAACTCCAGCCACCTCTTTGCTGTCATAGCTGCTGTCTTCCAATTCTTTTTATCAGTAATATATCAGTATGTAAGAAATCACAGGGGGGGAGGAGAAAGATTGTGTGAAGATAAATGTCTTCTTTTAATCCCAACCCCAATCAAATAGGTAACTACATAATGAAACAATTTTTAAATGATTTCTTTTAAAATGGAATGTGTTAGCAGCATCTGAAAATAACCTAGATACTAGCAAAACCCATCTAGCTTTGAATAGGATTACATACACATATTTAGACATGATTTATCTATGGTTCTTGAGTAAACTACAATTGACTAAATGTGTGCATTTTGATAAGGCATAATTTGTGAATTGCAAAGTGCAGGAGTTTGATTTACATATCTAAGGCAAAATCAAACCATCTTGTAGCTTTTTTACATTGTGTAACCTGGGACAGAAGGATGCAGCATCACAGGGGATCTCCCCCATGGTGCCCCTCACAAAGATCATAAAAGCCAAGGGGAAAGAAATGGACTTGTTGCAAATCATCTTTGCACCAGTAAATCACTTTGGAAGCCTACAGATTCCTGAAATTTTGTCTACACTTGGTATCCTTGAGGAAAAACCTATACCATTATGTGAAAATTTGAATTTTTTTTCTTTGTTACTATATGAACTAGGTTCTAATGTGTCATATGAATACAGCCATTACATCTTATTTAATCAAATAATTATATTATTGCTAATCCATTGCTGTGCAATAAAGAAGTGTTTATGTTGTTGACAGAGATGTCATTAATATATTTTTTTCTGCTTTTCATTTGCTGTTTCTTATTGGTTTACATGTTTTATTCATTTTAAAAAGTCTAATCTGTTTATGCTGATATGTATTAAAGCTGCAACCTAATAGTCGCTGAACTTCGATTTAAAAAAATGTTGAGTTGACTTCTTCTGACTATCCAGACACACCCAAGTTATTTTCTGGGCAACAGTAGTGGTTTGCCGCTGCCTTTTAGGATGTTTTTTCCCTTCCCAATTTAGCCTACAGCCTTGGTTAATTCCTGGCATGGGCAGTTGAGCAAGATTTCTACAAACCTAACAGGAAATAATATTGGGTCAGAAGAAACCTTGGTATGAATTTAATGAGGCTGCTTCAGACAGACAGATACATGTATGCTGGTGTTGGGCTTCAAAGATTTAGTGAAACTTGTGGAATTTGTGCTCTAAACAACAGATTTCCTGAGGTTTCACTGGCAATTGTGACTGGCATATTTAGAAGCAAGATGATTTGCTATGCAGATAATAGGCAACTGAACAGAAACTGACTGAGCTCCTGTTTTTATAAATAGTCAGGCATGCTGATTTCTGATTGGTCTTTAGCCAAACTCTTTTCTGATTGGAACAGGCTGGTGAAGGTTGATGAGCTCTCCTATTTCTAGACTCTAGACCAGGGGTAGGCAATTATGGCTCCTTCATGACTCATGGACTTCAACTCCCAGAATTCCTGAGCCAGCCATCCTTGCCCACCCCTGCTCTAGACCCCTTTCATTAAATGCTGAAGCACAACACTGCCAAATCTATAGCTCTGTCCGTACACTGTCTTTACCTAAAATTAACCAAATTATAGTTCAACCCAATACATTTCTGAATTTGCATAACATACTAAATTTAAATTATTTTCATTATCTGGATTTATAAAACATGTTGGATTGAAATGTGAATAGTTAATCTATTCAATGAGTTGAATGAACACAACCTAGAAGAAGAAACAGGCAACAGAGGCAATAAAACCTACTCAATCAGATACTGAAGATCTCTTAATCTGAGTGCTTCCCTTCTTTGGCTCCAGAACTATTATTCACTGTTATTATGAATATATTCACTAAATTATGAAATGTATAATTGAAATATAAGTAAACAGGCAATATTTCCACAAGCAGGCTGAAGACTGGCTTAAAGCCATTTATTAAAAGTATTGGCTTAAGTCTTATTTTTCAGGAACATCAACAATATAAACAATGATATATTTAGTTGCAATATAGAATCAAAATCTGAATTGTAGATTAGCTGATCTTCATTTATGATGGAAGTATGCATATTCATACTACAAACTAATCATTGTTCCTAACACCTATGAACAGATTGAATTTTTTTCATTTGATTATTTAGATTTTGTGTAAATTATTACAGTATGATTATAAAGTATGTTCCCACCTATCATTTTAGTGGATTTTCAAAAGAAAAATTTACATTTTACTGCTTTAATTTTTGGGTGTTTTTCTTGTTTTGTTAGAAACCTGATTTAGATTTTTAGCAATTTAAACTTCTGCAAACCATTCATTAATAACACAGATTTTATTCCAATAAAAGATATAAAATACATTATACAATTTCTGTCATGATATACAGTATAAAATTATATAGCTAAATTCTAACAGTATAGCAGTATCCTTTATTAGGTACCCACCATATTCTATTCAAATATTTGTTTTTAAAATCTCCTGAAATCAGGAGCGATAAGATGTGCTGCCAAAATCTGGAGGCAATATACTCGAGTTTAAGTGGCATGATTTTTGTTACTGATGCTGCTTTTATTCAGAATGAAGAGAGTGAGTTGAAATGGGAAACCTTCAAAGAGGTGAACTCTAAAAAATAAAAATAAGCATTTTTTTTGCTGAATTTTGGCCTGTTTGGCTTTTTTACAGGATTTTGAGGATGGGAACCATTAGCATATAGGTATAGAAGACAATCATTTCCGATTCCTCCTTTAATTTAAAACGAACCCAAAATAGTGATTCAAGGAGTTGTTTTTTTTTAAAGGCCTAAAATGTCAGACATCACGGACTGCTTCCTGTAGCTCTTCAAAAGCTGAGGAAACTGAATGGCAATCCCAATACTCTCCAACAAGCACCACCATAGTCTTAAATAGCTCCTTTAGTGTATACATCTATGTATACAGTGGGGCAAAAAAGTATTTAGTCAGCCACCAATTGTGCAATTTCTCCCACTTAAAAAGATGAGAGGCCTGT
>JAEANM010012790.1:0-14664 GCA_017656035.1 Myanophis thanlyinensis | reverse complement strand
TATATATTTGTTTTCATAGAACCGAACACACCTAGACCTGCATATATATAGATATAGATATAGATGATAAAGGTTTGTGGGTTTTTTCAGCAATTCAATATTTAAACTTGAAGAAAGAAAAATATGTCTATAGAAATATAAAACCTAAGATGATATAAATTAAAAACAGCTGCTGATATGTTTTAGAAATAAAAGAAACAAAATAATAGTAATAAAAAGTAATACATTAATACATTAACATTAAGAATACTCTCAATGTCAGTATGAAGGAAAGAAACTAAAATTATTTAGGATTAAAAGTATTAGAAAAAATATTCAAAAGCTGAATTGATTATCAGTTATATTTTGAAGCAATGTGTTAGGAAATTACTGAACAAAATTTGGAATGGCACAAAAAGTTGTAGAAAATTCCATTTTTAAAATGTTATTGTTAGATAGTGAGAGTTGTCTCAAGGGAATTGGAGCATGAAGGCTTTGAAGATTGCACAGTGCAGCGTACTGAGAATGAGGAATATGGCCTCCTCCCCACTACAAAATAGGCTTTTTAAAATCTGCATAATTAGCATACCATAGTCCTACACATACAAATAATATTGAAGTTCTTTGAGCATACATTAGATTTGAAACGAACATTTAAAAATAAGATGGAATAGAATTATTAACAAAGTGCCATTAATTGTACTGATCACAGTAAGAAATTAATGCTTCCCAGAAATTTAGATGAATGTTTTTAAACAACCCCTAGGTGTAATTGAATGTATTCTACCAATTGTGTGTAGCATAAGATTGGGAGCATATGTTTTGTAGGAGAGTTTGTAGGCAAAAATCAGGAACTTTGTAGCACCCTTTCAAATTAACAATTTTAATAAAAGACCTAAATTTTTGTCTCATGAAAGCTTGTGCCTTTTGATAACATTTGTTAATCTGGGGAGGGGCCACTAATCTTCTGATTTTTAAATGTGTGTATCTGTCTTAATTTTGCCAAACTTATTCTAAAAATAGATTCCTTTTAAAATTAAAAATTTAGATATGATATATGTGTTTGATTAATGAAAAATATTATTTACTGATCTATTATGATTTTTGTTTGTGTAGATCATGTGTGGAATAGTTCAGTATTTTGTTTCTTTATAATTCTTACCAGGGATCATTGTGAAATCTTGTAACAGTACCACAGTTGAAATTTATAAATATGTTTTATGAAAGTGCCATAGTCAAAGTACAAACCAAAATTTATGGAATAAAAAAAGTAGACCTTATATTATTGGTTCTAGAATGTCAAATGATGTATAACTTCATTCTGCAATGTTGTAGTTGCTTTCTTGGCAGTAAGCTGAATTCAGGTCAGAGGATCCTTTTTTACTGAAAAACTTACTTGGGGTTTTGATATTGCTTAGACTTCTGTTATTAGTAATCTAAAGTTCTGTAATTAGTGGGTACATTTATTTGTCATTAGAGAGTATGTCTAATTAAATGTAACATAATAACAAAGTTGTCTTGCTCAGACATATTCAAAATTCAGTCTCCATTTCTAGTATAATGTTGGCAGTAATGAAATTTTTGTTCCTGTATACAAATTTTGAATGAATGCTGTCAGGGATTTTTCCCCATAAATTTACTTATCAACATTCTTATATAGTATAATGAAACTAGATTTGTTAGATCAAAATTATTAGTACTCATTGAACAGTATAATGAATATTTTATCAATCCTCACCAGCTCAAGATTGACTCAGCCTTCAATCCTTCTGAGATCAGTAAAATGAGGACCCAGATAGTTGGCAGCAATATGCTAACTCTGTAAACCGCTTAGAGAGGGCTGTAAAGTACTGTTAAGTGGTATTTAAGTGTTACTGCTATTACTGTTTATCTGGTATATGTATATAAGTATATATTGTATATGTTTTTGCTTAAGTAACTGGTAGCAGACTTATTTGGACAGTGTTATAATTCAAAAGGCATAATTTTCCTGGATGCATTTTTGTATCTAACTGAAAAAAAAATAGCAAAACGTCCCTTTCGGTAGACATCTTAAAAGCTTCAAATAATTATTTTCTAAGGCAATTCTAGGTCATGCTTGTTAAATTAGCTCAGATTTTGTTGGGTCAAGCAAGTATTTTGCTTTTCAGGAAGTGCATCCCAAAGTTTAAAGATTCTAAAGGACCTGAAGGTCAGAAGATCATCATTTTTTGTACGATAAAACATTAATAGGATTCCTTGTTAATTTTTTATTTCTAAGTAGTCTTTTATTCAAAATTTTATATGTGGGTAAAATCCAACAATCCTCAAACAAGAAAAGTTTTTTCACCTTCAAATGCTCTTACAATTCTTTTGTACAAGCTTCCCAATTATCTTTCTAATTTGCTAATTTCTTTCTGTGTTCCTGCAATTTATTTGCACCTTAGTCCAGAGTGAGTAAAACTTGGATGCAATTCAGCTGGTGGGGTGTGTGTGTGTGTGTTTATTTATTTATTTATTGGTTTTTGTGGTATCTTTTATGTACCTAGATCTTGCTTTGAAAAGTTTTTCAGGCTCATGCTTTTTATTTCTACCAAGATGAATTTGAGTATCCTATATTTTCACTTCTTTTTTGTTCAAGTGTCATGTCCTTTACAATATTTTTCATTGAATGCTGCCCGAGTTGTCTGTATGTGGCATTTATTCTGAAGCTGCAAGCAAAGTTTGTGTCCTATGGTTGCACACACACATGGAAAAAAAATGAGACAGCTTTCAAAACATAAAAAGGAGGCTTGTAAAAGACACTGCTGTTTTAATGCTTCGAAAAGAAATGATTTGTTCTTGCTAATGTATTTGAGGACCTTTTTAAAATACTTTCCACAGCCCACATTGATTAAAAATGTCTTTAAACTTTATAGGCACTAGACTTGAATTTCAGTTTTTGTAAAAATGTATTCAATTTTTTAACCTGTGACAGTAAATTAGTTTTATATGACATTATCATGGTGAGCATTTAAAAAGTAATTGTCTACTTTCTACAATTTTTAGATGACATAAAAACAATCTCTATCCTTTGAAACAATTCCTAGCTGTTACGTAAGTATTTTCTCAATAATTTGTTGGAAAACTGAATAAAAAAATCCTTCTTGGGTGATTGTTTTATCCTGTTTGTTATTCACAAATATATTTTATTCAATTTTCTTATTACAAGTAGATAATAATAATAAAAATCATCACTATACCATATAATGTTTTATCCTGTTTGTTATGGTTGTCAAAACATCAGAAACAGCGAAAACTTAGATCTTATTAGAAGAGAATTTAAAGATTAAAAGGGGGAAAAAAGTATCTTTTCATCAGCAGAGAATCACTTTTACTTTGGAGGCTTCTCAGCTTTTGAAATAGGAATGAATTTGACTGTATACACTGAATCTAAACTTCTTTATTTCTCTTTTTTGGACTGGTAGAGGACTTTTTTTTCTTCATATTTGCTTCATTAGAATAACAATTTAAACAAGACAAACCACTGGTTGGGAGGGAAAGACATTAGATCTTGCCCAGCCATTAATGAGTTAATAAAGCATGAAAAATTGTGATCTCCCATATAGATGATCAATTTATTTTGGCTGCCCTGTGCTTTTCCCCACAAAAAGATCAATGCATAGCTTGAATCAAAACAATAGTTGATTTTTTAAAAAATTAATTAATATAAAGTAGTCCTCAACTTACAACTACAATTCAGCCCAAAATTTCTGTTGCTACATTGAGTTTTGCTCCATTTTACAATCTATCTTGCCACATTTGTTAAGTAAATCACTGTGGTTGTTAAATTAGTAACGTGGTTGTTAAGTGAATCTGACTTCCCCATTGACTTTGCTTCTCAGAAGATTGCAAAAGTTGATCACATGACTCAGACTGTAATCATCAAAAATATGATTTGGTTATTAAATGACTGAATTTTGATCATGTGATACTGCAAAGTTGTAAATTGAAAAATGATCAGAAGTCATTTTTTTCAGTGCCATTGTAACTTCAAACAGTCACTAGACAAACTGTTGTAAGTCAAGGACTATCTGTATTGTCTTTCTTCTCCAAACATGAGTTAGGTGAACTCAAAGGTGAGCTTTTAAAATGATCTCGGTTTGATCCTGGGTCTTCCTGCTCCTAGTCTAATATCCCTTAAATAATAATGCATGTAAATAATAGGGAATGTAACTTTCATGAGTTTGCTTTCTAGGAAGAGCATTCTATAGTTGCCAAAAATTGGGAAGAATCTGGCGACATTATTTTAGACTAACAAATATTATTGTTCATGCAAGAATAAGCTGTAACTCACAGAATCTTGTGATTTTTAACAAAATTTGTTATTCTTAAAAAAGTGCTACCACATTCTTTCTGACATAAAAGTCTGCTTGAGTATTGTGGAATAGATACAAAAGTGCCCAACTTCAGATCTGTAGACTGATATAGATCCACAGCCTGTTGGGAACTAGGTCACGCAAGCAGCGAGCTTGCAGAGCTTCATTTACGCATGAATGTGATATAATTTTCACACACAAAACCATTTCCCCCACCACCATTGCTAGTCCATGGAGCCAGAAAGGTTGCAGACCACTGTTCTACACAACAAAAGCCTTAAATATGGGCTCATGACAAATTTGCTTGTAATTAACTGAACTACAGTTTAATCACTTCAGTTTTCTAGGTTCATACGACATGAACCATAAATGAACCACAGAGGCCATGTTCATACAAGACAATAGTCTGGTATATAATTGGATAGCTTATGGATCATTCTGCTGTGCAAATTCAGAAGAGAGAGACCAGAATAATTCAGATCAGCTTTATAATTAAGTGAATATTTAAACTGAAGTTTTTTCTAACAGTAATAGTACTTCACTAGTTTTTGAGAATTCATAATACAAGAAAATCTGCAGCCAAAGAAAGTCACTATCTCCTTGTCTTTCCTTCCAAAGTAAAATAATATTAGTTTCCAAGATTGCTTAAGAATACTGTTGAAAGAATACTCAGGATGTTTACATAGACTGTAATAATGTTTAAATGATTTGTTCTTTAAGCCATTTATTTAATGATTTAGATAAATAGACTTGTGATACTTCAAATAAAGTTCAGAGTAGCTATGCAAATCCTTTGAAAAAGATGCTTTGCAACATGAAAAAAAAAAGACACAGCAAGGTGGCTATGCATGAACCCATAAACAGAATGGTCAGAAGTGGCTTTCAAAGTAGCCATTTGAGGCTGTAAAAGCAATTTTAAGAGAAGCCACTTGCTCTTCTGCATATTGCCAAGCAGTTCTTTCAGAGTATTTGCATAGCCTTACGGTGTGTTCCCTATATAGATAGCCATGTGGAATTAAAAAATACAATTGCTGTTAGATTTCCTTGATAAACATCTCAAGAGTATCCTGATTTTTTAAAAAATGAAGTAGATTAGATATTTTTATTGCTTATTTTTCTGGTCACAGGAGTGCCTTTTCATTCTTACTTCTTTTAACCAAATTATTATTACGGTACATTTGTAAGACCACCCCTCTCCATGACAGCTCTGAATGCAAATAGTATTAAAAACAGATTAAGCAACATACAACAGAAAAAATGATAGACTCCACTTTGTAAAACAAATACCTTGTCCAATATGCAATATTCCCACAAGAAGACTATCACCCTAATATAGCTTGAGGCCTGGGAAAGAGCCTGAGGGCAGGCACAACAACAGAGAAGATCTGCTTGTAAGGCCCAATATATGATACTGCTAAATTGACAGGATTTGAAGTATGTCAGCTACTTCAAAACAAACAGGATTGGTAGACATTATAGGAGGCAATCAGTCTCTCAAAAAAACAGTATTATGTTAGGTTTATAGGTAAATTGAATCCAGAAATACGTTGGTGCAAGAGATAAATTGCCCATTCTGTCCTTCTGAATGGTTTTCAAGGGCATTAAAATACATTGCAATAGTCCACACAGGGTGGCCAAACCATGAATGATTGGGGGCCTTCCGGATCCAGAAATAGGCAATTTGCCACCACTGCCTTAAGTATATGCTGCTAGAAAATGTACAAAAACATTCATTTTGATGATTTGGTGTCTTTAGCACTTTACTGTTCCTGCATACAACAGTAGTTCTTAAACAGCTGACTAAGATATTCTTTCTTGTTATGGATCTGAGTTAAATTTCATGCAAGGGGTTTCTTGGGTAAATAACTACACTTGCTCTTCCATTCTTATCATAGATATTGCATTCCTACTGATATATTATTATATATTTCTCTTTTCAAGCGGAATAGGATTCATTAAGCTATGTGGCTAATTCAAGGATATTTTTGGATTGCAGTACAGATAGTCCTCGATTTACAAGTTTGTTTAGTGGCCATTCAAAATTACAATAGCACTGAAAAAAGTGACTTGTGACAGTTTTTCACACTTATAACCATTGCAGCATCCTCATGGTCACATAATTAAAATTCAGGCACCAAGCATGTGACCCATATTTATGACAGTTGCAGTGTTCCAGAGTCGTATGATCTCCTTTTGTCACCTTCTGACAAGTTAAGTCAGTGGGGAAGCCAGATTTACTTAACAACCAGATTACTAATTTAACAACTGCAGAGATTCACTTAGCAACTGTGGCAAGAAAGGTTGTGACGTAGGGCAAAACACGCTTAACAACTGTCTCATTTAGCAACAAAAATTGAGCTGAATTGTGGTCATAAGACAAGAACTACATTTTGCCAGTTGCCCAACTCCTTGTTTGTTCTGACTGTTCCGATTTAGTTTTCATGTACAGGCCTTTTGGTTACACCAATAATTTCCTTTATAATGATCTTTGGATTATTTGAAGAAAACTGCAGGATATCTAAACATCTCTAATACTGTGGCAATCTCTTTATATGTGATACATTAAACATATTTGTGAATGAACAGGATTCTCCATTGGTCCATTAAATTGCAACTCAGTAAAATAAGAGAATCTAAATAGTTTCAGTGTACCAATATTTTATTATTCTGGTACTCGTTATTTTTGAGTAGTCTAATTTCTAAGTAATTTAAACTTCTGAATTGTTACAGATTCACATATTTCTTTTACCAGTGCTCACTGTTGCTTTCCAGTCTCCTCCTTATGGGCTTTTACTTCACTATAAAATAAATTATGTTCTATTGTTGAAATTTAGCATGATTTAGGTGAAGGGGCAAAACACAATAATATTTTATATTTTTTTTACTGGATAAAGTTTTAATATGATATTTCATAGTAAATAATTTTATTATGTTAAGCTATTCTGTTTTTTCTACATTTCTCCTGGCTTAAACACAGTGTACATAATCATACTTTGACCAGATATCAGAATAGTAGCTTGGTTCATACAGCATGACAAGCCAAAATATACTTAGCTACATTACAGTTTAGCGTGTTGTGTGATACCACTAAATTTAAGTTATTTTATTAAACCATGTTTAAGGCCAAGTAATAGGATAGTTGTCTTATGCTTATAAGGATATGGAGCTCTTACGTTCAGTTATTATTTCTGGTCCACCTTTCATCCCTGACTCAGTATTTCAGATTGTAAAAGCCTCAATGAGAACTTGAGCATATAGCATAATTAGCAATTGGCTTAAATTATTTTTCATCCCAAGTACTTTGGGTGCTCTGACACTTCTTGGTGAAAATTATTTTGGTATAACCCAAGGTATTGTAAACTTTCACTGATACATGATCTCAATGAATTTTGAACAAATAATTGTTTAAGCAATGTGCTAAAAATATTAATAATATTTCAATAAATATCCAAAAATATTTCAGCCAAGCTCCACTTTATGTCAGTGAGAAAAAAGCATTGTACTTCCCCATCATTTACTTCCCACAGGTTTAATAGCATATTCAAAAGTATCAAAAGAACATTCACATTGGCCCATTATGAGACCCATACACATTCTTTGGAAGAAGAACGCCATAGTTTTTGCAAACTACATTAAAGATTTTGCTATTACTTATTTGCTACTTTAGGATCGCTGATTATAATAATAAACTAAACCATGTTTAAATAAATCATAATTGTATTCTAATGGGGAATAAAAATTAAAGTTTGAAAATTTAATTTTTTTATTTTTTTATTTTTTCATTTCTACTTGCTTTTTAATTTATTTCAGTGTTTTGTTTGTATTTTAAATTCATATAAACTTCTTTGAAATGTTTATATAGGATAGTATAAAATATATTAAATAATACATAAAGTATCAGAGTTATCTGTGTTAACCTGGAAAATTAGATTAGAATTTCACTGCTGAATATAATTGCGACTATAAGTTTTTTCAGATAAGTAGGCAATTCTTAAATTGTGAATTGATTAAATAACATATAGTTTAATATTTTGATGGAAAGTTAAGTTGTTTTTCTTAAAAGCAACAATCTATTAACTTTTTCAGTTAATAATATTTTTTCACCTAAAAGAACATACTATCTCTGAATAGACTACATGTCGTTTGTCTTGATAACAACCACTTATCATCTTAATAATCACCACAATTATTTTATTATTTTATTTGCCATGCTCAAATAAAATTATTCTAGAAAACTAGAATCTATAAAAACAAAAAAAATACAAAATGTTCCAAATATAACTGTGGTTCACTGAAGCATATTTGAATAGTATTAATTTGAAATTTGATAGCTGAACTTCTTGTTATAATTAGTTTTGATGTTTCAGTAGGGGACAAAGGAACAAAATAATCAGGATATTCCTTTAATTTTTGTGTTTACAATCATTTTTGAAATAGTGTTTCAGAGGAAAAAGGAAGTAACATTTAATATTTTTATCAGGTCTAAAACTGCTTAGCATTTTAAAGGTTTTCCAGGATCTAGTGGAATAATCCAATTTCATCAGACAATAAACTAGAAGCCCTTTAACAGCAGTCAAGATGAAAATACCAATGGAAAAAGCAACTTGATCATGAATAAGGATGCAAATAAGCATGCAATCATCGTGAAGGAACAATATAAATTTCCTAAGTCATAATTTTAGCATAATAGTTAGTAAATATTGGTTTATGGCATAGTATTTGCAAACTAGCTGCAGCAAATTATGTCCCTAAGTATTGAGAACTAGGCTGTAGATTTTCTTTCAAAACTGCATTTTTCAGTGACTGTAAGATTCTATGTAGTTGTGATATAGGAGAATTTATCTCCTTACCTAAATATCACAGGTGAATCTAATTTGTATTTTCTTTCTCACTAACGTGAACTTCTTATAAATAAAACTATGTTCATAATTTATTTTATAGTTGTTTTGATCCTTTTTATGGCTAAGGCCTAAGCTGTACAATATTTTTAGTTTCGATTAGTTTCAGTTCAAATCAGGCAAATAGAGGACTTGGAATTTAAAATCTTTCAGTACTAATTTCAGGATGACCCAACACATTGTTAGCTTTAGATACTTTTTCATAATGTAAAACCTTTTTCAATTGCTTCATGGAAAAATAGCTGTGCATTTGTGAAGCGGGGTACAAAGGAAATAAAGACAATCTCATAAAGAAAGAATATTCCAAATCCAGTCATTCACCATCCATTTCAAAACCAACTCTGTTTGTTCTGTCCCTATAATACACCTGTCAAACTTGTATAGGCTGGAGTTAATGATGAAAGAAAGACTACTTCATGGAGGAAGCTGGACATTTTCTGAGTATAAGCTTCACTTTGTGATGGATCTGGAATTATGTAAAACTGTGACATACAAAGCTGGTTAAATTTGTTTGTCATGTATATTGTTTGTGAAGTTTTTTTTATGGTAATTTATAATACATAAAATAAGTGCAAACTTGCTACTGTATCCAATTGGAAAAATATATTAAAGTACTTTAAATTATATTACTTTCATTTATATATTGTATACACAAATTGTTAACTGTGGTAAGAAAATACAATTAAATTCTAAAATAGTTAGCACTTCTCTAAGGATTGACCAGAAGATACATAGAATTTGGCACACGAGTTTGTCTGAATCTTTAGTTACTGCTACAGCAGTTGTCATATTAGTACACACCTGAAGGATAACATTGCTGTACAGTTAGCAGTTCTTTGGAGTATTCTGTCCCAACTCCTTCAGTTAAAGACTTCGTAAAAATCATATTTTGAAAAATGTTTCAATATGAGGTGTATACTTGCAATGTTTCAATAGTGTCAGTAGTCAGCAGTAAAAATGTTTGAGGTGATACAAAGATTAAGCAAGTTCTTCTTTAAAAGACTCTACTGTATATATTTGTGAGAACATGTATGGTTTGTTTCTCCTGCCCTGAGCAGTGCCCGAATGTTAGAGTAGCTATTATTTGACGGCTTTGTGCAATAAACTATTGTATTGAATATAATACTAAACTATTATATTGAATTTATGGTTAATTCCTTAGAGGTTTTCAGAAACTGTTTATGTATTTCTAAGGATATTTTGATGCATATGGATATGTACATTGCATTTGATAAAGAATACTGTCAAAAATCGGTTCCAATAAATCCACTAATTCATTGTATTGCCACTTGGATCTGCGAATTTAGGCTGCTGATCTTTGAAAGAATGAATTTCAGTACATATTCATTTTTATCTTGAAATTGTATAGATAGATTTTGTTCATGAAATTATCTTTAACAATTTTTAAAAGCAAAAGCAAAACTGGTGCTTTTCCAAGTAAAATTTTGGTCCTGAATTATTGATTTTATAAAATTAGGTAAATTAATTTCACTTCAATCTTTTACATCTTCCCTTCTAATCTGGACGTACTTTTATATATTCATAGAATGTCTGCTTTAAATGACAAGTGCTAACAGGCAAATGTTAATTTATATAGTTTTCTCTATTATGTGTTCATATTGGTTGCTGTAATTTATTTATTATTCCCTAAACAGATGGGACTTTAAGATTTTAACGGCTATAGCATACTGAAAAAAGGGGAAATACTTTGAATTCTTTGTCAAGAAGAAAAAGAGAGACATAAAATAGAAAATGTCATTCTAAATGCGTGTAGGTGGGATGGAAAAAGATGGATCATACATTGACCTGCCAAATGTGACAGCCATTCTATAATCTGTGTATGACAGATGAGTACATATAAAATCTGCTTCCTTTTTGTCACTCTCGATTTATTATAGACAGTTTTAACTATGCTGCAGGCTGCGGCAGCTGTTGGAACAAATATTAATGATGTGATAATGAGTTGCACAAAATTGAAGAGTACATTAAGATTATTTAGGCTTCTATACCTCTTTATCTTTACTAGATAAACTTTATAGTTGGAAATTCTTGGATCTACTGCTATAGGTATACATACCTAATATTCAAAATGTACTATGTTAAATCCTATATTTTATCACATACAGATCATTAAATTAAAGAACTAGCGTTTATTCTTTTTCTCAGAAAAAAGTTTGTTTTCCTGTATCTTAATCAGATTTCACTTTCAGAATAGAACTGAAGAGATTTTAAAATCATCTATTGGTGTAGATCAAGAAAAACGCTTTAAGGAAGTATTAATAAGGAAGGTTGAATAACTGGTTAAGTAAAACTACTAGATGAAAGCTCCTTAGAAGAAAATATCCTAGTTCTAATTTTTAATGTTATGATTCTATGAAGTATAGAAGTTTAATAAATTAATCCTGCGTACACATACTTTCAATCATACACAAAAGATGTAGAAAAATTGTGGAATGAACATTTTCCATGAAAATGTTTCCACTTGAGCTAAGTTTAAAACTACTACTTGCACTTTTATTTTAAGAGCAACCAGATAGGTCTTAGTTATCTGTGTTTTAGAGCGTGCAGTATACGAAGAACTTCTGGCAGCAAGAAATGACTCAGTAATCTAATAAAGTAATTCCTGCAAACATTCAGAAGCATATTCTTAGAACTTTTTGCTTTTTGGAACTAATTTCTTAGCATTCAGTTTGCTAAGATTAATTTCATTTTATGAGACTGATATTTTTACCTTCATCACATCTATCTAGGGTAGGAGATAAAAGAGTTATATGTTTTGTTTTCAAATAGCTCATCTGGAAAAAAATGGTTTTGGAAAAGATAATTCTGGAAGTAGCTAAGAATGTTAATGTTCCTGATACTTGCAAAAAACAGCAAGGACAGATGTTGTGGGGTGTCATGCCAAAGAAAAATTTTAGAGAAAAGATTTAATCTGGCAGGTAGCATAGAACTTACTATTTCTGACAAAGTAGGAGAAATACTACAGAGTTGCCATCAGGATTCTAAACTTTTGAACAGTAACAGTGTCTTGTGAACATAGATGGCAAGCTTTCTGTTCAGTTAAGACAAAAAGGGGAATGAAGTAACAAGTGCACTAGTTTCCATTTCTAAAAATGAACAATTAGTAAGAAAGAGTTTACTAGTCACAGCATAATCATTGCATGTATGAACAATCCTGTGTGGATTTCCATTGAATTTTCTGACCAGTAGCAGGGAGAAAGATGTGATCCCTCCCTCCCAATGCAGTGAATACTGCTACCTAGGATGCTATTCTTGGAGGTTTTCCTGCCTTCCAGCAGTTTTCAGAAAATATACTGAAAAAAATTCAGACATACTAGATTATTAAACTCAAAACATCTCATTTTGAACTGCAGGCAAAATTGTATTATTTAGACAGAACTATTAAAGAAGCACCATTCAAAGTTATGACCACACTGAGCGAAAGGCACTTACAGTTTCTCAGAGTTCTGTAATCTCTGAAGTCATGTGATTACAATTTCCAATATTCCCTCCCAGCTTCCCACAAAGTCAACATAGTCAGATCCTCACTTGTCTATATGGACCTCATTTAACGGCAGACAGAATTGCCTTTGGTAAGCAATATATCAGGCTACATCACTATATTGCTTAAATAGGAGTGTCTGGTCCCTATTAGTGTCCTAATCACATATTTTTAATTTTTATGACTACTACAAATTAGTATACATGTATTTTGTGCATAAACATTGGATTTCTTTAAAATAAAAGGTATTTTAGGAAAAAATAATAAAATACAAATAGTATTCATTTAGTGACCTAATTGGGACTGGCAGCTTGGTCACTAAGTCAAATTGCAACTACTTTTACTTAAGTTTTCTTTTGCTTTACAGACCTAAAAAAGTCATAAATGCGTGTATTAGTCATAAATTTACTTTTTTTTGAGGCAGGTTTTTTTTTTTTTCCTCCCCAAAAGCTAGATGCATCTTATACTCTGAAGCATCTTATGCACAGAAAAATATGGTAATTAATGGGCTGCCAAACTGCTGAACAACTCTGGAGTCCTGATAATTTAAAAACTAAAATACAAAAATAGAACTGATCAGAAGACCAAAATATCAAAACACACCAAAACAAAACAGAAACAAATCTAAATAAAGTGGGGCTTTGCAATTATTCATTTGCCAAGCTTCCAATAATTTTCTGCAATGGCATAAGACTGGGAAGCACACAAATTGGTGGTGGTAGGGAATCATTCCAAAGTGGAAGTACATCAACAGAGCAAGTGTACTTCCTAGATCCTAAAAAATTACACTACAGGCACATTCTGTTGGACTGTCTTGATAGGCAGAGATTGCAAAAGATAAGCAGTCCCTCAGATAGTCTGATCATATGGCATAAAGGCTTTAAAGGTGATAACCAGCACCTTCAATTTCACCTAGAAGTCAACTACTAAATGGTGCAGCTTGGAAAGCACCAGTATCCCAAAGACATAATGGGCCCCATCACTTCCCGGGCTGCTGTATTCTGGAAGAGCTTTCATTTGCAGATTGTCTTCAGGTGCAGCAACATGTATAATATATTACAATAATCCAATTGTGAGGTGACTAGGGCATGAGATATTGTCTACAATGTAACTAAAACGTCAAGATTTAATAAACTTTACTGTAAGTAATCAAAAAATGTAACTAGAATATCAACTATAAGAGGTATTTTTATACAGATTGTCCTCATTTAGGGACTGATGCATCCATTCACAGCTATGACAGTGCCTTGCAGTAAACAGTCAACAGCCTGGTCAGTTTTAGCACAGCTTGATTTAGCACGAGCAGCTGATTGGCGGTTGGATCTGCCTCCCAGAATACCACCAATCAGCTGTTCCAGGCTGTGGGGATTGCTGCGACTTATTGCCGCCTATTGCCAATTCTGTGTGCCTCATTTTTTGGCCTGTTTCGGGCCAAAAAAGGCAAAACAGGTCTGTGGGTGGACGGGGCTTTGGCAACATTCGCTATATAAGACTCACAGACATTCTCAACCACTTGTTTTGGTGGGAGGAGTTCATCTTATACACTGAAAAATACAATAATTAAATACGTAGCAAATTACTTCCATTATTAGAAATAAAGTGTCAATATATGAAAAAAAAGTATAGAATATGTATTACATTGACATGTCTTTAAAAAAACCTCTGCTGGGCAATTCTGAAGAAATTTTTTAGTTAGAATTTCAACATTTGATAAAGCATTGAGGGGTAGGCATTGCTTGTGAAACTGAGGTAATGGTTCTCACTTGTATTTGAAAAGCTGTATTTAGGAGTAGTTTAAATTTTATGTATATTTCTATATACATAAAATTTAAACTACTCCTATTTTCTGGAATTCTGGAAGGAAATAATTTACCTGTGACCCTTACAAATTTTTGCTTGCTTGTTTATCTATATCTATCATATATTTCTCCCTCTCTCCCGCCCGACC